>CANUEP010014539.1:0-105104 GCA_947857235.1 Jatropha podagrica | reverse complement strand
TGTTTATTGTTTCTCCAACTTTTTTTTTTTTTTTTTTTTTTTTTTTTTTTTTTTTTTTTTTTTTTTTTTTTTGCTTTTTCATCTTTTTTGTAGATCAACCCTAGACTTTATCCAACCTCTCTTTATTCGAATCAATCATTTAGAAAAAACTACTGCTCATTTCCAATTGCATTTCTTGGTCTTAAAAAGATTAAAAGAAGTAGATTTAAAGAAATCAAATCTTGGTCTTGCTTAATTATTGGTTTCCAGTAATGAATCATCCAGGCCGAGTAAAGGAAGAGTGTGGAGGAGGAGGAGCTAGTTCATCTTATTCGGGCATGGAAACTATAGGTTCTCCCCAGCCAAGGGAGGGATTACATGATTCAGGTCCTCCTCCTTTTCTCACAAAAACTTATGACATTGTGGAGGATATAAACACAAACCATATAGTTTCTTGGAGTAGAGGTAACAATAGCTTCATTGTTTGGGATCCACAAACCTTTGCCATGAGTCTTCTACCCAGATATTTCAAGCACAATAATTTCTCAAGCTTTGTTAGGCAGCTTAACACATATGTAAGTTTCTTTCTTCTTAATGATTTATAGATCTTTAACTTTGAACGGAAAAAAATCAAGAAAATTTGGGTTGTGACTGCCTTTTTTATTAGTATATCGGTAATTTCATGTTGATTCTGTATACGGGACTGCGCCCATTTATATATGTTCTTATGAAAGAGCTAGAATATGTATTTTATGCTTATTCATATATTAAAAAAAGAGAACTTTTTGTTTTTTTTCAGAGAAAATATCTACTTGGCCCGTCTCTTATTCTCGACCATTTGTTTGCTTAATGTTTTGAAAAGGTGGAGATTTGGCAGATCAAAATTAGAGAATATATGGTATGCACTAGTATTAGTTGCTTAAGCAACTGCAGCGCCTGAACATTCAATTTGTTATCCCTTGTTTGATATTTGATGCTTTTTTAAAAGAAAAACTTTGAGCGCTCTTGAAAGCTCATTATATCGGATTTTAATTCAAAGGTTTAAGATTTGATCTTCAAGGAGGAATCTGATTTACGTGATCCATTTGTCTGTTTAATGTTTTCAAAAGAGTGGAGACTGGCAGACAGAATATTGTATGCAATATTAATTCATATGTTAAGCAATTACAGTGCCTAAACATTTAATTTATTAATCTTTGTTTGATATTTGATGCAAGTAGTTTTTTAATTCATCTTGAGTGCTCGTGAAAGCTCCTTATATGAGTTTTTGAGTTCAAAGATTTAAGAGTTGATTTTGAAGAGAACGAATTTGATTTATGTAGGGGTTTAGAAAGGTTGATCCAGATAGATGGGAATTTGCTAATGAAGGGTTTCTAAGAGGGCAAAAACATCTTCTAAAGAATATTAGAAGGAGAAGAACTGCTCAATCTCAATCTACTCAGCAATCTTTAGATGCTTGTGTTGAAGTTGGAAGGTTTGGAATAGACGGTGAAGTTGATAGATTAAGGCGGGATAAACAAGTTTTAATGATGGAATTAGTGAAGCTTAGGCAGCAACAACAGACTACAAAAGCTTGCCTTCAACTGATGGAACACAGACTTAAAAGGACAGAGACAAAACAGCAACAGATGATGAGTTTCTTGGCTCGAGCAATGCGGAATCCGAACTTTGTCCAGCAGTTAGTCCAACAAAAGGAGAAAATGAAAGAACTTGAAGATGCAATTAGGAAAAAGAGAAGGCGGCATATTGATCAAGGCCAGCCTATTAATGCTCAAGTTGGAGAATATTTTATAAAGAATGAACCTCAGGAATTTAGCGATCTTTCTGGACTTGAAGTTTCAGAGCTGGACAAACTAGCTATGGCAATTCAAGGAGGATCTGGAAGCCAACACAATTACTTGGAAGAAGAGTGTATAGAGAGAGAAGAGGAGCAGGTTGTAGATCACAATTACAAAGGTAAAGAACTTGATGAGGGATTTTGGGATGATTTATTGAATGAGGATATTGGGGAAGAAATTGGTATTTTGGATGATGAAAATGGGGATATTGATGTGTTGGTAGAGCAACTTGGTTACTTGGGTTCTAGTCCAAATTAAGTAGAGAACTATGTATTCTGCTGCTACTTTTTTTCTTGCTTGCAGATTCAGTCATGAGCCGATCAGTATGGAAGAGTCTCATCTAACTTTCTAACATTGTGTTCCTTTTTATTCTTTTTTTGGAGGTCATTTGCTTTTGTTATGGGTGCCAAAATCTTGATGTTTAAATGAGTTATCAATGGTATTGACAGGAGACTGCCTTACATTTAGAACCTAAAGGTTGAATTGAATTCTCAGAAAAGCAAAAACAGCTTGTCATATGTTGCTTCTTTTCTAGGATTATTTCATATTGGATATATACAGTTGATGATAAGTTCAATCAACCGATATGATCAGCACCATTCATTTCTTGTATTCTTGATGGTCTTTAATACTGTGAGATTCCTGGGAAAGCATCTTGAGGTCATATTCTTGATAATCTTCTTCTCTACACTTGTATTTGTATTGTTCTATCTTTTTGCAGGTTATAATTGTTCATATTAGGAATTAGATCATGAATATAAATCACGTATGACATGTTCAATCTTCAATGTGTTGTTATGCCAGTGCTTCTTGTTCTTGGAATGGCTTATTTAGTTTCTTACATACATATAACTAGGTTCTACATTCATTTTTGTTTTTTTTCAGACCTTAACTTCATACTCGAAATTAATTGTATTTGGCTATCAGTCTGTGTCTATTGAAACCAAAGCTGCCTTACTGTCTCTGACAGTTTTGTTCCTTAAAATTAATACTTTTGTGCTCTACATGGTTCTAGAGTAAATAATAATAATAATAATACTGCATTTAATTCTATATGCTGATGAAGTTTTCAGCAGGTGGCTTTATCAAAATGATTAAATCTTGAAATTGTGTAGAATCTTCAGACATTAACAGTATTACAGATCTGTGTTCTTTTTTACTTGATGCCAAATTGTTTTCTTGAACTTTCTCGACTATTATTGTTATTTATATATTTATAATATAATAATATATTGTATTTTGACTAACTATATATCTAGCACATTCCACTGCTGCAATAAAGTAAAGTAAGCGCGCAGCACTGTTGATCATGTAACTTTGTTTTTGTCCTATCTCTCTATTTTCACACGGTGTATTCTAGCTATCAAAATTTTAGAACGGTTGAACGGCAATTCTTTTTTTTTTTTTTTTTTTTTACATTATTGAAAATGCTAGTATTTTGAAAAACTAATTTCAAATTAGGTCTTGAAACATAAAAGTTTTAAATCGTGTATTGCAGATGAAATATTTCCTTCATTTTCTTTCAAACTCGTATTGCCCTAGGGTTTATACACACACACACACACACACACCATATTAGGGATTAGAAGAAAGATCAGAGAAGAAAATTTTGCGAGAAAGTGATTTAGCGGTTTATGATCCCTGTTGGGTTTTCAAGAACAATATGTAGTCTTTTAAGAATAATAAGGATGACAGTCATCATTTTCTTCTGGGGACCAAACAGCTACAGATTTCCTTATTGACATCAATGGCTCTCATATTATTATGCATGTGCAGGTCTAAAAGGACAGTATGGTTACATTACTTTTTCTGTTCTCTCTTTTTATGGGCATAAAGGGTATAGAAAGGTAGATCATGATCGAGCTTCCCTAACTTGGGGGAATTTTTATGGTGACACCACCACAATTCAGTTGGATCACATTTAAAACCTTCGCATTTGTCCGTGAGTCTGTTTAATTTCTATTCGAAATTGCATGTGTGAAAATTAAGATTGATTAGCCAATTCAAGAATTATTCATATCCGAACATGCTTAAAAGAATTGGCCGATTCTTTTAAGTTCGCACAGGGGTGCAATCCATTTCCATCATCCCACCACGGTATTGTTACGTTAAAGTCTATTTGAGATGTCTTTCATTTCATCTTGAGATTTTCAGACCAGCAGCTCTTCATTTCATACCAGGCTAGGCGTAATATATGATATATAGGAAGTGAAATCTTAATTTATTGAATTTATGTTTGAAGTATTCTTTGGGTTGTATTATAGGTGCATCGTACCAGAACGTGGGTCATGGGCTGGCAGGACTAGAGGGCCTTATCTTGGTTGCATGGAGATAAGCCCAAACACACTCATTTCCAGTTTGAACTTTGAACTAAACGAAATGATGGGAATTGGGAAAATAAATGCAATTATGTGAGATCAATATTAGGTCTTCTAGCAATAAATAATAGGGTAAAAGAGACAATAATCATGGCACTGTCTCTTTAACTGGTAGGTGGAATTTGTTTCATCTCCAAACTACACTCCATTGTAATTTCTTTTCAAAGAGATTTCTTTCACTCTTAACTTTTAGATTTTCTTATAATTAGAATCTGATTTCACTTTTATGTCAATTTTATTATGAATTTTAATATTTTATTATAATTTCACTCTAGTTTAATTTTTATATTCATTTCACTGTGAACTTTGACTTTAATTGAAAAGCAACTTAAATTATAATTAGCATTTAAATTGTAAATAATAGTGAGGAGTTTGGGTTGATAGTAAGAATAACTTTTATTATTATTTTTAATTTTTTTTAATTGATAATAAATAATATTTAAAAATTAATTTTTTTATGCATGAATATTTTAAAAAAATATAATTGTATCTTATATTCTATTTTGATAAAAAAATGTTACAATTTCTAATAGTTTATGAGTCAAATAAATTGATAATAGCTTTGTTTTAAATTTTATAATTATTTTAAAGTTTATATAAAATCAAACTATAATAACAATTATATTCTAATTTAAAAAAAGTTCATGTAGTAAATAATTAATTTTTAAATATTACTTATTATCAATGAAAAGAAGAATTTAAAAATATTAAAAATAATAATAGAGATTGTCTTTACTATTAACTCAAACTCTCTTATTGACACAAACGGATTAAATTAATCCAAGCATAAAATCTTTTTTTATTCACAATTTTAGTCCTAATTATAATTTATGGAATAAAATATCAAAGTTCATGTTGAAATTATTATAAAAATCAAATTTGAGTGAATTGTATTAAAAAATTAAAATTCAAAATTAAATTGACATAAAAATATATTAATTTGCATATTGAACTGTCCTGTAACTGACAAAACCAATTGCAAGTTTCTTTTTTTCTTTTTCCTTTTTTTTTAAAATTAATTATGGTACGTTGGATTCTTAATTAATGGAAAATTATGATAATCAATAGAAATAAATAATAGTGGAAAATTGCTGAAGGTATATATGGACAGCTTGGCAAGAATTAAAAGCTTGAAGTTAAAACGTTGTCGTTATCATTGTTTTGGAGTGAAAATAACATTACTAAAGTTAGCCGTTATGTTGCTATCTAAATTTGTTTTTTAGTATCAGATAATAATAATATTTGAGAAACACAGCATTCATTTAATTATATATATAATTACATAAAATCATCGTTTGGATGCTGATAATAAATTGCGTTTTCTCCTTGAAATCTCAGTTCCATTTGGTAGATGTACAATTGCCGACATCAAAACTTGACTTTTGAAAGCCTGCTAATCTTGAATTCACCGCCAATCATGTGTTCGGCAAGGCAACAATCAGAAATTAATTGAACAGTCTCATAATTATTCTGGGATAAGTGCACTTATTATTAATAACATTCAGATTTAAATGTGTAATTTTAAATTTAATGATCCAACGTATCATTTGTAAATGAAAACGACTTTTTGCTATCGAATTAGATAAATTCAATATTACTCAAATATTTTAGTAATTAAAAAATTAGCAGATTTTTTTCTATTAGGGAAAGAAAATAAAATATTAAAATTTGAAATTTAAAAATAAAATAATAGACTCGAATTCAAATTTTCATTCCTTGTTAGGGAAAAGATATATAGGTATTTGATTTTAGATAAGCACGATAATATGTTATGGTATTGGTCAGAACGATGAGAAATTAGAGGAAGGAAGAAACACGAGGAGATGGGTGGGGAAGGAAAAATGGCGGTTTGCTCCTTTCATTTGCCCCACCATTTGTCTCTTTTCCAATTGGAGTTTTGAGAGAGGAGAAGACGAAGGGAAATGATTGAAATTTGTATTTTATCTTTTTTTTTTTTAATTGATAGAAACAAAAATCAACTGGTCTTTCTCCTTCTAAAATATTTTGATTCTGTCTTTTTTTTTAATTAGCTTAATTATAAAGATGCTTCAACTTTAAAATTATTTTAAATTTTATTACGAATTTTAGTTTTGACAAAACAGTTTCAGGAAAAAAAAATTAAATCAGAACTTTAAGCTTACTTAGTTGCTTGGAATTGATGAATAATTTCATTTTTATACACTCTTATATTGATGGTTGGACTCTATTTTGGGGCAATGGCCGCATTTGCCTCCAAACTAGGATCAAGGAAGACAATTTCATTCGACATGTACGTTATCCGATCAAATCCATTGTAAATGAACAATTTTACTACTGTATTCATTACATTATTATTATTATTATTATTATTATTATTATTATATAAACACCCTTACGTGCACACATTTTTTTTAATGTAATTCATCAATAAACATAAAATTTACCATTATTAATTAATATAGTTCGCTGATCTTCTAATGAGTCAAATGACTTTATATCTTTTTGAGTAATAAAACTAAAATTAAGAAGTATAATATTAGATTTTTCTGTTTAAAGTTGATGTTGACAAAAGATATAGATTTTTGCAACAGCAACTAATCCGTTAATTAATTTGGACGTCAAAATAAGAACTATTTTGAATATTTTATAATTAGATTGTTTTTCTAATAATTTATAATATATGATAAATATAGATGAGTTTTCGCCGTTATTATCAAATGAGGAACATGTTGCACTATCAGTATTTATTTATTGAAGATCCACACATGCAAATCAAAATTTAAAGTCTCTAATCAAATAAAATTAAATATCATAATTTTATTTAGTAATAAAACTTTCACAAAGAAAAGGCTCCTCTCACAAGGAAGGACGAAAAAACTCATATATGGAGATAACCAACAACTAATAATAACAAAATAAAAAATTATAAATTTATTATAAGAAAGATAAATATGAGTTTATTGCAGCAAAAGAAAATTGAAAGCAAAATAAGGTGAAGCAAAATAGACAATAAAATGTACGAGGTACTAAAATTAAGATTAAAAAACTAGAGAGAAAAAGAGAATTAAAGTATGTGCACACATTTATATTTTTATGTTTATAGTTTTTTTTTTCACTAATATATTTTTTTTGATCGAGTTTAGTAAGTGACATATCTACTATGTAAAAAAGAGGGGGTCTTTTTTATTTTTTTTTTCTAATATATATATATATATTGTATAAATTAATTCATAAAATTTAATTTATCTATGTTATTGACCTTTTTTTTAATATAATAACTCGTAAAAGTATATTTCTACATCGGCTTAGTATTTTGTTTGATGTAAAATAGCACCATAAAATGCAAATCCAACGAACTTAAGTGTATATCACAACACACGTTTATGGCACACCGGCAGTATTAAAATGACAAGTAGCTCCTCTACTCATCGCGACGTGTAGAGATTGTACACTGTTTCATGGAGATCTCAAGTCAATGGTGTGCAAGTCCGCGGTGCACGTTGATTTCGTGGCACGCCTCATTCGGTCGTATTTTTCCTCGATTAACCTAATCTTTCACCATTTTTCCCTAGGAGTATCAATTAGTATTATTCAAAATCCAAAACAGAAACGGGTAGGGCTATTGCTTCCTGCCAACCAAAGCGTACCTTATAAGCTCTTTTTATAGCAAAAAGGGTAGTCAAGAACAACAAATAAACAGAAAAAAGAAAATTGTTTTAGTAAATTTCCAGGTAGCGTCTTGCCGACGAAGCAAATGCAAATCACAGTTTAATGCAAATGACAACAAAACTGTGATTAATAGAGATGCTTTACCCTCCATTATATACATAAAGACTAAATTGCCCTCCTCCACAAAACCCACCCTTCCAAGTATGCATGCATGGGCAGCTTTTTCTCGCAGAATTAGTTGTATTAATTAATGTTTAATGCCAAAAAACAAATATTAGTACAAACAAAGAGTGACAATAAGGTAATTAGAAAAATATTTTATTTTTATCAATAGATATCCAATGAATTCAAAAATATATGATGGAATTTATCTATATTTTTAGAAATGGAATAAGATTTATCTGTACATAATGCATGAATAGTTATTTCACCTATAATAAAATATTACTGCCCTTAAAGGGCATTTATGAGTTTATTTTTGAAAGTTTCAAGTCTTATTCTTTTTTATTCTCCCCTATTTATCCATTTAAGAAAAAATATAAATGAAAAATTCCAACCGATAATTACTTAAAAAAAGTAACTAAACACATTTCAGCACTAAATCAATTAAATTTACAAGGACAAAATAGTCAATTGTGAAATCTAATAGCGCGTCATAATTGCTCCAAGGTCCCCTCTCTAGTTTATCATTTGTCACTGCCTGCCTTCAAAGCCTTCGATTCCAAGCTCCCTGCCTCTGCTCTTCCTTAACATAAGCACACAGCGTGATTTGTATTTCCATTTGCATTTTCGTCATCTCTCTAAAGCCAAACAGATCCAAGACTGTTACTTATTCTATCTTTCTCCGTAATGTCAGTTAAGATCGCCTGACTCGGTCTCTGAGCACAGTTGACTCGCGCACTGAACAACAGAGCCCAAAGCTTCTAATTCTAATGGGAGGAGTGCCTTCGACACCGCGGTGGAGCACCGCACGGCCACAGGACACGGCTGAGTACTTAATTGGCTCATTTGTTGGTGAAAAGTCCTTCCCTCTCGGCTCCGATTTCTGGCAGAAACTCTTGGAACTCCCTCTCAATCTTCGCTGGCCCACTGACCGTGTCCAGGAAGCCTGCCAGCTCTTCGGTCAGTTGCCTTTGAAATTTGATCATTGATTAACTTTGGGCTTCTTATTGTACAAATTTTCCTTTGTACATTAAGCTTACTATCTATTAATCATTTGCTTGACTCGTGGTAATTGCATCCTTTTAGGAAGCGTTTCGTGGTTGGATTTGGTTTTCCAGGTCGTTTAATGATTCGTTTCTGGTCAATTAATTAGGTTGATGTAGGAGAAACTAAACATTTAAGCATGATCTAATTTCAATTAATTTTTTGAAATATAAAGTGTGTGTATAGAGCTACATTGTCACTTTATCTATAGCCATGTGGTTGTGGTCCGGGGCTTTTTTTTCCCAGTTTGTTTAGGCATTGCAATTGTGCTTCCTTGCGCTCCAATGCTCAATTTTAAGCTGTTTCCTGTCTTGGTGATTACACCATCTGTGCGTTTTATTGTTGAGTAATAGCCAACTCCTCTCTTGTTGATTATAGTTTTCAACTGAGATCTCCAACTTGTATCCTTTGACAGTTGAAATGGTATATTTTTGCTTAATTGCGATTGGCTGAGATTTTCAATCCAAACCTGATCTTAAAACCTTTTTACCCCTCCTTCTTAACTATACACTTAAACCAGCTTTAGGACGAGTTATGATTAACTATACTGTTATACATGTCTACGGAATAAATTAACCTTGAGGAAACATAAATAGATCATAGTTGTTTTCTACTTATCCTTACTGTAGTTCACTACTTCATTCATTGTGATTGTCACTGTAATTTGTATGATGCAAAGCTAGTAGATTGATTTTTGAACTTTGCTACTTACAACCTCATTTTTACCAATTCCTGATAACTAGCCTCTCCTTTTTCTTTTAATTTGTTGGAACTCGACTAACAATTTTGGTATTGATTTACATAATTTCCCTGTGCAGCACAAAACAATCATTTCACTAGACATCTTGCAAAGATTTTGATTCACCTAGCCCAATGTTTGCAAGAGTGCATTTCATCTTCTGGTGCACCATCCCCAGTTTATATGAAGGCAGTTAATGCGGTGTACATTTCATCCGTTTTCTTGAAGTACTCAATTGAAAATACCCAAAGCAACAACATCGAAGATTTGTATTTGTCATTGGATGAAAGTGAACCGGTACCAATGGATTTCATAAGAGGTATTTAACTTTTAGCATACTGGTTTTGTTTTTTCTACCTTTCGTACATGCATTCTTATATGGTCACCAGTGAGGAAATTGAATACTATAATCTATATAGCCTGTAGTACTCTTGATAGTCATAACAATAGTTTGTATTACTAGTAGAATGTTGGTGATTGGGTGTAAGATTGTTCAGAGCATTGATAGGCAATACGCAGGGGTTTGGCCTAGATATGTTGTATTTTCATTGGAAATGATCTAGTTTGTTACAGAGCTCATTATTTCCGAGGTCATTTAATTGCACGATTCTTGACAGTTTGACCCAACTTAGGAATGTTGATGTTAAATTTGTTTCGGGCAGGCTTGGGTCTTTGTTTGTTGAATATAATTTTCAACATATAATCGTCTTAGTTTTTCTTTTGTTTCTGTGCAGATCAAAACATTGAAAATCTTGTCATGCATAGTGTGCTTTGCTTTATTGGCTCTGTAGATGTAAGGTACATCATGGGTTTTTTTTTTCCACCTTCATCCTGTAAGATTGAAATCCTCTGTTCTCCTAATTTTTTTTTTTTTTTTCAAAGTTCAAACACATACCTCCTACATCAGGAATTGCTCAACTTCATGCTTGTTGCAATGTCAACCCAACTTCTGTATGGTCCATCTCCAGGACCTTCAGATATGAATCCTTTTATTGATGCGGCGATGACCCAGGTTAGAAATGAAACTTAGGCTTTGTTCATTGTTCTCAAATCTCAGGACATTGTAATCTTATTATTAATAAAATGTATAATTTGCAGGAAAGTTCTTTGGTCAGTTTGGTTGTTCACAGGCTGCTACTCAATTATATAATGCGACCTCGCTTCCCATTTGGCACTGCATCTTATTCTGTATTTACTGAAGGGAATCAGCCTGGGGTTTTGCAAAGAGTTGGTTCTGCTGCTGGTATGTGGAACTATGTCGGTTTGCTATTCATTTTGTTCAAATTTCCAAGTTTAACCATGCAGCTTGAACTAGTCTAATTGAATATGAAAAGGGGGGCTTGAACTAGATATTGCTGTTACTTAGAATTTTCAATTATTTATTTTCTTTTTTGAACTTCCATTGTTATTTGGGTTGACTAATTTTGAATTTGCGTTGTATGTATCTTAGCTGAGTTGGGTTTTATTTATCTAGCTAAGACTGGGGAATCTATATGCATGAAATTTGCTTTGCTTCTTCAACTGAAGTTTGTCTATATTCCCTCAATTTAATTGTGATTCAGTTCCTAGATTCTGTGCTATGATGGTTTTTTTATTAGTACAATATTTGACCTTTAAGAAACATTATTAGTTTCTTTGCTTTTACATGCTTTTATTGTTTGTTTATGTTTGACTTGCAGCTACTTTTGTCTTACTGCCATTCAATTATTTGGTCAATTCAAATGGTGAAGGCATAAGAAATCCATTGGCAGACTGCAGTATTCATGTCTTGCTCATACTTAATTATTATCATAAATGTGTTGTGGGTGATGAGCCCGTAACTGACATAAGTGATGACAGTGCTGCTTCAGAATCTCTTCCCAAAGTAAATATGTATTTCTCTGACAATCCTTATTGCAAAGCATTAGAAAATGCAAGGGATGTTGAACGTAAGTTCCCCTTTTCTCTCTTTCTCTCTCTACTATTTTTTGAAGCCTGTGTTGTTATGTTATACATTGTTTCTAAATTGTTAAAACCTATCCTCTTTGCAGTTGATCGTGTAGATATTGAGGGGAATGCACACAATGGATCACTTGTGAGATTGCCTTTTGCATCTCTATTTGATACTCTTGGCATGTAAGTATATTTTTTCTCTCCCTACAAGTCATTTTTTTATATAGTTTTGAGTTGTAGCATGCCAGGAGATATACTTATTGCCTTGTCCTTATCTCCACGTGTCCTGGGTTTAAGTGGACATATGCTCCTTTGGTAAAACTGGAAACGCATGCATGCACAAGGAAGTGCACAGATGCGCACGCGCGCGCGCACACACACACACACAGGTAAAGGAAGTAGAAAAACTAAGTTAATTAACACTTGCCTGATTCTACTGCCATGTAGTTCCATTGTTCTTTGCTCAGAGAATGAATAAGTAGAAGCAATATAATTAACATTAGCTGCTTCTACTGATGCGTGGTTCTTGAGAGAGAGAGAGAGAGAGTAGGAGTAAAGTTAATTAACACTTAGCTACTATTGCTGCTATATACTGAAGTGCCAATTTCAAGAGAATTTTCTAGCTTATTATAGAACTTAACTGTAATTTGAATATTTTAATGAACACTATAAATGTCTTTCTGAGTACTGGATAAACAAGTTTTTCCTCTGCAGGTGCTTGGCTGATGAAACTGCAGTTCTATTGCTTTACACATTGGTCCATGGGAACTCTGACTTCTTGGAGTATGTTTTCGTGCGAACCGATTTGGATATATTGGTATGAGAGATCAACTTAATAGTTCCCCCCTTCCTCTCTCTCTCTCTCTACCTCCCTCCTCTCTCAATTCCAAATGTGGATTACCATGGTGTGGTAATCCTTGGTTTCACCTGGTGTGCAATTTGCAATCATAATTTGGAGCACTTTCCCTACATTCTTCGAAAGAAAGAGTGGGGAGGGAGTGGGATCTCAGAAAAAGAAGCATGATTGTTTTGCATTTTACATGTTCAGAATTGAGAACATCTTAGATAAGATTTTTTTGTCTAATTGATGTTACGATTTTTTTTTTCTAAATGATGTTGCTTCTTTTGCACTGAGGGGAAATAGAAACATGTTGTATGTTTGATATGTCATTTTAATATGCAAACAATTCTCATGATGAAAGAAATTCTTATATTTCTTGATTGTATGAGTTGGCGTGTTTTTTCTGCTTTTTGCAGTAATATTGCGGAATTGGAGCTTAATAATGATATGTTTCTTTGTTTTGAAACCCACAGCTGATGCCCATTCTGGAAACACTATACAATGCTTCAAAGAGGACATCAAATCATATATACATCTTGTTGATTATACTTCTTATACTGAGTCAAGATTCTTCTTTTAATGCAAGCATTCACAAGATGGTAAGGATAACTTTCTGACCGATTTATGACCTTGTTTCTAAGGATTATATTATTTCCTTACCTTTTTTCTCCCAATTCTTACAGGTACTGCCTAGTGTTCCATGGTATCAAGAGCAACTTCTTCATCAGACATCTCTTGGTTCCTTGATGGTCATAATTCTTATAAGGACAGTGAAATATAACCTATCAAAGCTGAGGGTATGACTTCAAGTATTAGTCTTGATTTTCAAATTTTTACTTTAAGTTATCATATTTAAGTACAATGCAGACTGTTTGTCTCTTTTGGAAAAACACGATTATGGAAGAGATACTTTTCAGTTAGATGGGAGGATTTAATGGCTATGATGAATGTTATATTAATTTGAAGAAGAGTTGTCAATGGAGATGATGAAAGTAGTAATTGGCAATGACAACAGACAAGAAATTGTTTAGAATCACGATTTAGTAGATGGAACTGCAATATTCATAAATCACAGGGCCAATTTCCAGTTTGGTGTTGATAGTTTTTGGGTTCCAAGTATAGTGGAAGAGTCTATCAAGAACAGCCATCAAATGCTGAAGGCAAGGGCTGTATCTTTTGCACTTTCCAAAATAATGTTTTCCCTGTGTGTGGTAAGAAAGAAAAAGAAAACGTATTATGAAAGAGCATTAGGAATGCTTTCCAAAAACTTACATTTGATATCCTATTTTAGGTATTGTGGAGAATGGGAAGTTAGATGTTGCTACAAAGTTTATTGTCATGCTTTATCACATGGAATAGCTAGATGATCAAAAGTTGATGGGTAACTTTTCCTCCATATGAAAATAGAAGTTGCAAACTAAAATAGCAAGGAAGTCCATAGAAGTTTTTAGTTCCTTGTATTTATAAATAGAAAACCTCCATGTCACTGTTTAATGCATATATGGGTCAAAGTTCTTAAACACAATATTCTGTTTGCTCACTTGTGGACCTTGCCCAAGTATTGATAATGTATTATTTTTCTCTCATGGAATCTATTAAGATTTTGATGATAGCAAAATTATATTTTCATATGCTGGTTCTCTGAATTCATGATAAGCATGCTCTTAAAAAAAATTCTTTAAATTTTGAACTTTTGGCAGGATCTTTATCTCCATACAACTTGTTTAGCGACTTTGGCAAACATGGCTCCTCATGTCCATCATTTGAGTGCATATGCATCACAGAGACTCGTTAGCCTCTTCTACATGCTTTCTCGCAAGTACGTTACCAATTTGGTTTCTTCTTTTTCTGCATCATTCTTGATGAACTTATCATTCTGTTGCTGCCCGTTATTTTCTTTTATTTTTTGCATTCTCTTTGGACTGTTTTTTTGAATGTATGTTCAATGCAGGTACAACAAACTTGCAGAGAGGATAGATGATAAAATAGGAAAGAGTGGCTCAGTTGAACAAGGCAGTCTTGCTGAAGATTTGGTAGTCATTTTTTTTCCCTCAATATGATATATCATGCTGCTTGGATGTACCCTTCTGTTATTTCCCATTTATCTTAAGTTGATTACTTTTGTCGCAGTCTGCTGAGTTGCATATTTACACAGACTTCCTGAGAATTGTCCTTGAAATTTTTAATGCAATTTTGACTTACGCCCTTCCGCGCAATCCTGAGGTATCAATTCATGTGTAGATTCAGTATCACATATTTTCCCTAAAATCACAAAGTCATGTATACCATTTTAGCATTTCTCAGGTGTCTTTTTTATGTTCTGTGGCAGGTTGTATATGCTATAATGCACAGACAGGAGGTTTTTCAGCCATTTAAGAATCACCCACGTTTCAATGAACTGATTGAAAATATTTACATGGTATGTCCTTTTCTTTGTCCAAATAGAACTTACTGCATCTCCTTTTCTGATATGTCTTGGAATTGTTTAGGCCATAGAGCTTCAGGCACAACTTTGGTGATGATTGTTTTATAGAATGTTAAAACCTAAGAATCTGATATTTGCATGTGATTGTGTTTTGAATCGTATCTAACACTTGTGACCTTCACAGGTTTTGGATTTTTTCAATAGTCGAATAGATGCACAAACAAAAGAAGGCGAATGGTCAGTAGAGAAAGTCCTCCAACTTATAATTAGCAATTGTCGATCATGGCGAGCTGAAGGATTGAAGGTAAAATCAAATCATTTTGGAAATTAGCTGTCGCACCTAACCCTAGAGTTCACATGTATAAGCTTTAGGGGTTACATCTGCGACCCATATGAAATTTGGATGATTTTATTTGGACAGATGTTTACTCAATTGCATTTCTCATACGAGCAAGAGAGTCATCCAGAGGAGTTCTTCACTCCATATATTTGGCGTCTGGCTTTGACCCACTGGTATTTCCCCTGCATCTCTTTACCTACCCATCTTCTGAGAAATTCCCCATCCCCAACCCAAAAAAATAAAAAATGTTAAAAAAAAAGAGGAAAGGAAAAATGAAAAAATTTAGATGGCGTGACCACATGGGTTGCTTTTTTTCTTTTTTTTCTTTTTTTCCAGGACTGGTCTGCTCATTTCTCTATTTTGTAGTTGGCTATAACTATAACTTTGGTTATTTTTTTCATCCTATTTTTGGTTCCTCTTACATCACTGATGCCCATGTCTTTTCTCATGCTTGTTTTCCAGCGGACTCAGCTTTAATCCTGGTGCCATAAATTTGTTTCCGATTGATCTGTCAATAGAAGTAAGTATCTGGATCTGCTGCTTAATCTGAAGAAATTAGGAAGTTGTTCTTTATGCTATACTGCCATTTTGGATTTGTTTTTTCTAAACAATGTGGAACTTGGTGAACCTCTGGAAAGAAAAAAACTAAAATGCGGAAATTTAGCACCTGAACACAACAAAACTGTGATTTTGACTTGAGGTTATCTATTTTGTTATTTACTTTCTTTTTTTTTCCTGCAGAAACTAAACGATTTTGAAGGAGATCCTGATAAGCATCAAAATGGGGAATTGGATCAGCAAGTGCGGATTGAGGTGTAGTGGGAGCAGTACAGCGTATTCCACCATAGATGTCCATATCATACTTAACCGTTTTGTAAATACGTGTAGTAGAGGTTTATTCATCTCATTTTTCCCTGTTTATATGGTTGGAACGCTGTAGAGGACTCTTCCCATATACAAAAATTATTGACAACACAATGTAATGAATAAGAGACGATGCTTGTTCCACTTTTCAGGGCATGGTTACCATTGAGAAAACTAAACTAAACTTGAGCATTAGCACGGAAGCGCTATTGCCTGGACATTGTTATTTCCGAATCTGCCGGTAAAGAAGAAAAGGTTGTAAAAGTAAACAAAAAGAGTAACAGTTTCATAATTATATCAAGTAGTTTGACTATGCCTTTCGTTAAAATTTGTTCCATTTCAACTGAATGAAGTGATTAATTTTTTGAATTTAATTTCAATTTTAGGTTTTCAAATTTATTGTTATGAATATTTTCAATTTCGAATTTAGATTTAATTACCAAGTTCAAATTAGGAATTTTAACCAATTTAAAATTCGATTTTTCGATTAAAACCATACGAGACAGCCAATTTAAAGTTGGAGATTTGAAAATTGCTTGATTTTTTAGATTGGATGAATACAAAGATTAGAGTTGTATTTATGTTACAAAACATACACTTAACAATTTTTCACAAATTATGCGATATCATTGCCAAATTCTTTGTATTATAACATAATACATGAAACATAGAGCAATTAGATAAGGGCTCCACCCTTCACGTATTCTGTAAATGCCAACGCAACCAGACCCAACATAGCAAATCTACCATTCCACAGCTCCGCGTTAGATGTCATGAACCCGTCTGACTTCGATTCCACGCTCACCCCTTTAAATAAAGGAATTAAAGACGCGAGAGAGAGCACAATGCTAGTTCCTACGAACAATGGAATCCCACCGTCGGATAGCTGCGCAAAGAAATCCTGGCCCTTGGCAACCTCCACCGCAATGGCAGCTACAAACCCAACCATGGCCAGTCTGCCATTGATCCTCTCTGGCGCTGGCCCACCGAACGCCAACACGTCCGAGAACTTTGTGCTAACCTGTTAATTTATCAGGCATAAATAACCACTGTTATTAGCTATTATGCTTTTACTATTCATTTCAATATCTTCCATTTCAGCACTTGTCAAGATATTGTTTAGGTGTTCATATCAGAATCACTACCTTTGGAGAAGGAGTAGGTTTTGGTTTAGGTGTTCCGACAGGTTCCATGGGCTGTATCTTCTCAACCTCTCGCTCCTTTTGATCTCCCTGCAAAATCAAACGTATTATTGAAACGTAATTAAACATCTCATCTTCTATTACAAGAAACTTCACTAGAATAAGAAAGACTAAAAGGCTTACCTCCGCCATGCACTTCACTGGAGTAGAAGCAACTCTTCCCGGTCGCGGCACGTACGGCATCCCAAGGAAGCGGCCGCTCACTCTGGCTCGAGTAGAAACACGTAGTACTGGACTGGCAAAAACGGCACCTTGCATCGCTGTTGCTCCGGCCATTTTACACGGCTAACTGTGCTTAATAGAGATCGAGTAGTCTTCGCTTCTAGAACCTTCTTGATACTCAAAAACACTTCTTGCTTTGCCGTATTAATCCGATAGTGAAGCAGAGTATTTATAGCCTAGTTAGGCAGTGGGATTAGAGGATATTTTAGATACACGTCACTGAAATGATCAATTTCTAGAAAGTGAAGTGGTTCAGTTGTCTACAAAAAGTTGGTCCCATTAAGATTGAGGCCAATATTGTTCCAGGTTTTACAGTGTCAGTGATGGTGGAAAGCTGTGGTTGTAGGGCTTTCTAGTCATTGAGCTCATGTTATGCCACGATTTTACCACATCATTTTGCCACATAGCTTTCTGCGTGTTATTTCTATTGTTAGTTTGACACATTCATTTTTTCCCTTTTGAACGCAAATTTTTAATTTAATTTCTCAATGATTTAATTCAACACGGACAGGAAATTTAATTAGGAAATTCATATTGAAAAGTGCATTAATCAGAAAAAGAAAATAGACTATTAACTTCAAATAGAAGAAAATTATTCATTATTTTCCCAAAATGCACAGCTTAAATTTTTTTAGTATTACAGAAATTAGTCTCTCTGTGGAGGAGTTATTTTAGTGGGGTATTAGCAAGGTTATACGTAGAACTCGAGAACATCTGGAGTTCTCTCGAACCTCCTACTTCTCCAATTGATACAGCATCGCAAATTTCTTTTAAATCTTCTTCCGTTAGCTTCACTGCCAAAGACCCAATATTATTTTCAAGATTCTTTAACTTAGTTGTTCCTGTAAAACATCAAAATTATAGAATCACCATCAAATGCATGATCTTCAAAAATAAGTTTAAAGTTAGACATAACAGAAAACTGAAAAAGCCAAAGTCGCATACCAGGAATTGGAACTATGTCTTGCCCCTGGTGGAGAAGCCATGCCAGAGCTAATTGAGCTGGAGTGCAGGCATGCTTTTCAGCTAGGTCCGCGAGACGAGCATATATAGGTTTATTTCTCTCTAAATTCTCTCCATTAAATCTTGGATGCAAATGCTATTTGACAGAAATATCAGATCCTTTAAAAGAATTAATCAAGAGAAAGAACTTGCACGTCAATGGATGAATAAATTATACAAATAGCAGTACTTGTAACACCAACCAATATACTCTTTTTAGGCAAGCTCTCCACAACTGCCTTTCCACCAAAGAATCCTCGACCGAGAGGGCTGTATGCTACTATCCCAATACCAAGCTCTCTGAGAAAGAGAACAACATTTTAATCTTTATTGTCAATACTCTAAAAATAAATGGTATCAGCCCAATTGACCAACATTGAAGAAGAAAAGTCCGTACTCTGAAAAAAATAATTCAGATCTTACTCATGCTTAAATATGCAAACATCAAAGTAGACATATAAATAACTAACCTACAGACTGGAACAATGTCATTTTCAATCTCACGACTCCACAATGAGTACTCCATTTCTACAGCAGTTATGGGATGAACAGCATGTGCCCTCCTTATGGTGTCTACACTAGCTTCAGATAAACCAATGTACTTTATCTTTCCCTCCACTACCAACTTCTTCAGCTCCCCCATCCGCACACAGAATTTAATCAAAATCTAAATTCTAAAATTGATTCAACATTTATTGTTATCAGGGAAAAAAAGGAATAATATACAAGTGTTGCACCAAATGTAGAGGAAATCTAACATGTAACACTTACAGTATCCTCTATGGGCACCGATGTGTCAATCCGATGCTGATAGTATAAATCAATATAATCTATGTTTAGCCGCTTTAGACTGGCTTAACAGCATTGCCTCACATATTCTGGAGTACCTTTCACTGCAAATTCTAGTCCATTGAACCTTTTAATGCCAAATATTGTTGCTAACTGAATTTTTTCTCGAGGAAGCTGCTTTAAAGCCTGAAAATGGGATAGCGAGAACTAACGTATCAACATTCTGATATTTATTTATCATAACATTGAAGCACAGCTTTTTCTATAATTTCACAGCATCACTTGATCCAAACACTGCTCACTTCAGCATAAACGAATTATTGCTTTTATCCCATTTTTCAATATAGCAAGTAGTTTCTCTTTTGTATAATCTGTTAGTTGGAAATTTGAGGTTTGAGCTTCAACTATAAATTTGAACTAGAAGAAAAAATATGTTACCTTCCCAACCATGATTTCATTGTCATGATCATCTCCGTACAGATCAGATGTGTCCAAAAAGGTGATGCCTTTGGAAAAAACTTCCTTCATAATTTCACATCCAACTTCATGTGGGAGCGGGGGATTATATATTCCCGAGAGTCCAGCACACCCGAAACCCAGTACAGAAACCTGCAATTGAAACAATTTGAAGATTTATGTTTCCATTTATATGCCAGTTTATTTTGTATTCTGATTTACTTAAATTAAAATATAATTTCTGATACTCAACAAGTAGAAATAGTAGAGAAATTAGTATTGTAGTAAACAGAATAACATGCTAGAAAATTGACTACTCAAAGAAACTTACTAAATAGGTTGCAGAATCCAATCACAAAAAATTCAAACCAAAATATGTCAGAGTATGAAACAAATAATAGTGATTCATGAAAATCAACTGTTGATCAGAGGTGGAAAAACCACCAAGATTGTTGCTGCCATAGTTATATTTTGCAAAATAAACAGTAAATTCCATACTTACCTCCAGTCCCTGACTTCCAAGCTTCATTCTTGGGATTTGGATCTTCGGCTTCTCTTCCATGGTGAAAAAGATACAAACAGAACTTAGCAGAAGATGCAATTGCAAGAAATAATAATTTGAGTGTTAAAGTTCCCATAACTATATAATATTTATAATTATGTATTACATTTCCCTTCACACCAACTTTTCATTTGTTTTCTTATGGTAGGGACCACCTGTTACCTCTGACTAATCATTATATTTTAATTGCGCTTCAGATTGGATCGGGAATGGAGAACTTTGTTCCTAAGGTTCTGAGAGAGAAAAAATAATTGAATACATAACTCATTTATCTTTCACGTAATATTGCTTGCCCAAATAAGTCTAGGCAGGAAGGCCACAAGAATAGAAAAATTGACATTTCATTAAAATAATTACGTGAGAGAGAGAGAGAAATGAAGGAAGAAGAAGCAACTTTTTTAAAACCAGACATAAGATCTAAATTTAATTTAATTTCCAATCAAGAGAATTAGAGAATAAGAAAGCAACAGAGGTTTCAACTTCCACGTCCAACAGTTACCTTTCAACTAAAATTGGGTTTGATTTTGTTGGCACAACAACTAATGCATCAGAATCAGACACATTAAACACTTTCCATAAACTTCGTGTCTGTTACATCATTTACAACCAAGATACTCACTGTTTCATTTATTATAAGAAAAGGACAGGAAGCAACACTTCCTTTTATTTTTATTTTTATTTTTTTGCAAGAAGAATATACATGTTCTATTTTAGTTTTGGCGGAGTGTTTGCGAGCCTCCAGTTATACTTAGCTAAACTAGGCACTTCTCTTGAGCCACTAACTTCTTTAGCATCCACGGCATCTGAAATTTCTTTTATATCCTCTTTTGTAAGCGTTACTGCCAAGGAACCAATGTTATTATCAACGTTCTTAACCTTGGTTGTCCCTGCATAAGTTCCAACATCAAAATTATTGGTCACTGAAAACTTTGAATCATGCTCATAATAAGTTGCAGCTTTCGAAACCAGACCACTAAATGGTATGGTTTCTCTTCGCGCGATGATTAAATGAAATGAACAAAAGAATTCAATAAAATGGATTTGTTCGAAGGTCTCATATACCGGGAATTGGGCATATGTCATCCCCTTGATGGAGAAGCCATGCCAGAGCTAACTGAGGAGGGGTGCAGCCATGCTTTGTAGCTAATTCAGCGAGTCGGGTGTACAGGACTTTGTTTTTCTCTAGATTCTCCTCTTTGAATCTTGGATGTGATAGTCCCTATTGCAACTTATTCGTAAGGCACAGAGAAAGACTCAAAATTTTGTTCCGTACATATTGCAACTGGTTTAGGCAATGCAGAACAAAATTATGTGTACTCTAAATGCATTCAACAAAATTTGATATAATAATACAAGTATAAAAAGATCTATTTGTAATTTAATTGTAATAATAAATTACCAAGCAACTCCCATCGGGTAACTTTTCCACAACTGCCTTCCCAGCAAAGAACCCAATACCAAGAGGACTATATGCCACTATCCCAATACCAAGTTCTCTGTGAAAGTAGAGGTAAAAGAAATACTCATCACGTCCAAGATTGTGAACAGAAACCTGCAGCACACTGAAGTTTTATAAGTTTCATTTCAAGATTCAACACCTGGAACTTACCGGCAAAGCGGAATTATTTCATCTTCAATATCACGAGTCCACAGAGAATACTCCATCTGCAAAGCAGAAATGGGATGAACTGCATGGGCTCTGCTTATCGTGTCTGCATTTGCCTCTGATAACCCAATGTACTTTATCTTGCCTTCATCTACTAGCTTCTTAAGCTCTCCTATCTATCCCACCAGCAATTGTACCAAAAACAAATGAAAAATTTCAAACTTTTTCAAATGCATAATATGTCGATGGAAATCAAATACTTGCATTAAGAAATGTGTCATGATAGTTACAGTATCCTCTATTGGCACTGAAGTATCAACACGGTGCTGATAATACAGATCAATATAGTCAATATCAAGTCGTTTGAGACTAGCTTCACAGCATTTCCGAACATATTCAGGGCTACCCGTAACGATGACCTGACCATCATCTAACAAGGAAAATCCAAATTTTGTTGCCAATTGAACTTTTTCTCGAGGAATCTGCTTCAAAGCCTAAAATTATATGGGGAAATAAAATAAAATAAATAAATTAACCTCCATTTTGAATGCAAGAAATATAAACATTCTTGAGAACGAGACTTTCACATGTTCATTTCGTCGAACAAATATTTTGTTTCATCACCATCAAACAAAAGCATGTCTGTTTACAATCCCTTCTTGCCAAATTTATTTGCAACATAATCACCAATTATATTTTGATGCATTTATTAACAAGTTATAAACACTCATAAATTATGCAAATAATTCTTTTATTCAGATGATAAATAGAGAGAACATAAAAAGATCACCTTGCCAATCATAATTTCGTTGTCATTGTGTCCATACACATCTGCTGTATCAAAGAAGGTTACTCCCCTACGAAAGGCCTCCTTTATGAGAGAACAACCATCTTCATGGGATAGAGGAGCATTCAACATTCCAGAAAGTCCTCCGCACCCTAATCCCAGTCTAGAAACCTGAAGGATAAAAAAAGGACGCTATTAAGACGGAGGATTTTCTTCAATTAAACAAAACTAGTTTACGGAAGACAGATGGAAATTTTTGTTTCTACGTAACAGCTGGGCAGTTTCTCTTCTTCTTATACGTAATTACTCTTCAGAAACCCGGAGGTTACTGACGAAATTCATCATAATTTTTATATGTTTATTGAGCAGAATCAAGAATGGCAACTTGAAAGATCCTTCACTTGCCTCTAGACCATAGTTCCCAAGTTTCATTTTTGGTATCTGGAACTGTTTCTTCTCCATTTTCAACCCAAATTAGGAGCTTGGATCAGAAATTCTGCTTCACTTCATATAACACGTACAGGATGACAAACAAAATATGCTATAATTAAGGACCTTCTGCAATTGCTGACCCGACTTGATGTAAAATTATCATCAGGTTAGATTACTATTTGGCCCCTATAAATTAATAGAAAAATTACAGTTTGCTGAACTGGACTAAACGTGCCATAAATAACGAATGAGTCACTAAAATAAAATTACGTGGAATTTCTTGAAAACAAGCGATAAGAATGGTGGAACGAGGAGCTTAAAACGCTGTCGCTGTGGGAAGAGCAGACATCGCTGGTGGCGAGAAAACGACATCGTATACAAACTCAAAGAAACAAAGAAATGAAGACTCAATATATTACACATCACGAACGAACTGTATCGGCTGTGCTAAGCGTCTGTTTTTCGATCTCTTGAAAATCCGAATAAAAGAAGGAAAAAAAATTCATAAAAATGGAGAGAAGGCAGATCTCCGCGGTGGCGTTCCTTTTATTCAGCTTGATTGGCCGCATATCTTCTCTCTCCGTCACCGTAAACGACGTCGAATGTGTCTACGAGTACGTCCTCTACGAAGGCGACACGGTTTCTGGAAACTTCGTGGTGGTCGATCATGACATCTTCTGGAGCTCCGATCACCCCGGCATCGATCTCACGGTAAGTCAGCCGCCTTCTTCTGAAGCTTGCTTTTCATTCGAATTCGTGTCCATTTTCGTTCTCCCGGTTTACATGTAGATCTAAATATTTGGTTTCTTTTTTTTCCCTAATTTGTTGTTTGGTTTCAATCTTCGGATTAATATGTTGGGCGTTCAATATATGTTACATTTGATTGATTAGGGATTATGATAGTTCGGTCAAACGCATTCAGAAAGCTGGGTCAATGAAATAATCTCCTTTAATGCTTGGGATGCTAGGAAAAGTATTTTCTCTGTTACCGGAAAGGATTGAAGTTGGCTTGTAAGCAACATTCACTTAGTTTTGTGGGATCAATCTTTTGAAGTTGAGGTTGTGTCATGAACTCTAATTATATGTTATACCCATGAATGAACTGTTGAAAAGAGAGATTTGATAGACTAATTATTATGTATTTTCCAAATGGCTATGCTGCAAATGAAATTGTGAATGAAAAATCAATTAGCTCAGTACTACTGCCAGTAAAAGATTTAATAAGATGTAACTTCATGGAAAAGTCAAAATGAATGGTGTCCAAAATATCACCATTGGAAAAGGAATTTAGTTCTAATTTTTAATTGTCTCCATTATATACACCCATCGATGAAATCAGTATGCATCATATTGTATCCTAGTCAATACATGCCCATATAACATACAATTGCACTTAACCATAATCCCAAACTAGTTAGGTTCAGCTATATGAATCCTTTGTCTCCATTTTACCTTGTTCATAGCTAAATCTGCATTAACATCAAGACGCCAGTAAAATGGATCATAAATTTACATAATTCAGTAAAAGTAAGAGTTATATTTGAAGAAAAAATTTGAGTGCTTGCATGTGTGTTGTGATTGCAATTGCATGGGAGCAAAAGTGAACACTAGAATGAGAATCTGAATCTTTTGGTTGATTTTGGGTTGGATGCAAAATTTTAGTAGGTTCCATTTAAATGAGTTGGATACACTTCAAATCTAATGAGATATTAGTCGTACAGTGACCCAAACAAAATTTTGTTAGGATTCTCACTTTTGTTCATGTTCATATTATATAGATGAGTCTGTGAATCAGGCTTAGCATGTTGGTAGAGGAATACTAAAAAACTTTTGGGTATTATGTTGAAGTATGTCTTGCATCTTTTAGGGTCTGAAATTTGTAATGTGCTTTGATCCATTGGTCCTGCTGTTTAATGGATGTATACCTGATATTGGGTTTACCTGCAGCACCTTGTATTGATTTGACTTCTTATTTCTATATCTTAATTCGGGGTTGTCATGCAGGTGACATCTCCTGCAGATAATGTAGTTCACACTGTGAAGGGGACGTCTGGGGATAAGTTTGAGTTTAAGGCCCCAAGAAGTGGAATGTACAAATTCTGCTTTCACAATCCCTACTCAACACCAGAGACTGTCTCCTTCTATATTCATGTGGGTCATATTCCGAATGAGCATGATCTTGCTAAAGACGGTTTGTTCGCTTCTCTCTCATTTGAGTACACTCATCATCTCGTTATGCTTTGACTTGAACTAATACAAAGAGTAGCAATAAGTCATTTGGTTCAAACTACATATTTTTCGATCATGACATTTAAGAGATTTTATTCTGCTGTGTGTTTGATTTTTACAATTGTCTTTAACAGAGCACTTGAATCCCATTAATGTTAAAATTGCTGAGCTAAGAGAGGCATTAGAATCTGTTACAGCTGAGCAGAAATACTTAAAAGCTCGTGATGCTCGACATCGCTTGAGTAAGTCCCTCTCTATCTCTCCAATTCTTCCTTTCTTTATCGTTCATCAAGGCTATAATTGTGAACTATCTTCCAGTAACTCTACAATTCTGTACCTTCTTTCACTCTCTCTAATTAACCCATCATGCACTATTATATCATGGAAAAGTTCCAACTTCCTTGTGGATGTAATAATCACAAAATTTGTATTCTTTTGAAGCATATTTCACTAATATCATGTTTGATATTTTTCAAAGAAACTTTTTCTGGGGGTGAGTAACTTTTAATACAAATTGGCTAATATTTCTTCGTAACATGTTTTGATGTTTTAAACAGTATCGATTTGGCATATATCAATTGTTTGGGATATTGTTTGTGTTTCCTCTGCAGCCAATGAGAGTACACGGAAGCGTGTTATAGGCTACACAGTGGGAGAATACATTTTGTTGGCTCTTGTAAGCGCACTTCAGGTTGTCTATATTCGTCGGCTCTTCAGCAAGTCAGTGGCATACAATCGGGTCTAAGCCACTTGATTGTATGTTAATCAAGGATAGGGTGAATTTACTGATGAGTTCAGTGCAAATATTGTCTAGCACTTACAAAAACTGATCTGTCTGTTTATACTGTTCAATTTTTGTACTTCAACCATATGTTAATTTAGAACACAAAAAGTTTACTGCAACATTCATGGGCTTTGAGCTGTTTCTCTTCACATCTTTCTGTTGTGTGGGTCTTATTAGGCCCGACTCCAGCCTTTTTCAAATGTGTAAGAGTTCAGAGAAACCGTGTTAAGATTGGAACTGAAGGCAAGTGAAAGTATAGGGAAGTAGATAATCCAACTTCTGTTTAGATTGGATAGGATTGAAATTATAAAAACTATTTATTAGTACTTAGTACTTCAGTTAATAAATCTTTAAAATTATATTTCCAGATCTGAGTTTTCAAAAGAACTCATGCTTCATAGTAAAAGGACTGGACCGTTTTCGCAAAGTTCAAGGGTTAAAGATATAATTTACTCGTTATCAAATGAATTGTTTTTTGTTTTTTTTCTTTTTTTTTATCTTTCTTAAAATTTGTTATCCGAATCTTTCGACGGCCTAAAGCGCGCATATGATTGCAGAACCAACTTGGGTTCAGCTTGCGAAAAATTCCTGCTTGCTTAAGGTGATTGGATCTGTATACAAATAAGTTATATGCTGCCCAATTCTCAAATTCCGTTGTCGTCCAGCGGTTAGGATATCTGGCTTTCACCCAGGAGACCCGGGTTCGATTACCGGCAACGGAATTCTCTTTTTATGTATACTTCAATTATTGGAGTTTTAGGTTCCCTTTTCATATTAACCTATTGAGTTTTTATTTATTAAATTTCTTAATGTTTACTCAAATAGAAATTAAAAATTAAACTGACTGAGAGAACGGTAAATTCAAAAAATCAATAATAGAAATAAAATAATTAATTTTAATATAACAAATGTTTGATGTCTTAATTTTTACTAAACTAAAACTTTAATGTTTAATATTTTGATTAGAAATTGAGCCTTAAAGGGTAAATAATAAACTTAAGTAACTATGTAAAAATAGAGGGTAATGGATTAAGTCTGATATTTTAAATAACTGCAGTTCCATATTAAATAAATAAACTTTCAATTTAATAGATAAAATTCAATACATTCAATAGCCCTATATATAATTTTAGAAAAAAATTAATCCATTATATGAAAAGAGGAATTAATTGACTTTTCTTAGGCCTTTTTAATATAAATATATATATAAATAATTTTTTTTTTTTCAAAATATAATGCATTGGTGTAGGGAAAAAATATTTTCAGATGTTCACGGTTCCTTGGGCCATAATTAAATATTTCAAACCACCGACCCTTCCCACGCTTTCACATATAATTGTATTATGGATAAGATCGAACATTTTTTGGTATTAAAATAACCGATGAGAGTTGGAGTTGAACTTACTAGAATAACCCTGCTTTTTCCACCTTTTATGATCAAGTCAATGGTCATTTTGGATTTATCTCTTAAGAGTGAAGATCCTTTTTCATCTCATAATATATAACATTGTTTAAAAAAATGTCAAAAAAAAAAAAATTGCTCACACTTTTACAGTTTTTGTTTTAGAAGGGTAAATAATATTATTAATTTATTTTAATTTTGTTATTATTTCTACTAAATACAGCAATTATCTTTTATATTTCTTAAAATACATTTTATCACTCATCTTTTTCTATTTCTTAATTTAATGTAATGAAATTAGGTAAGTGAGAAAAAGAACAATGTAATTAAATCTTAGAGTGTTTGGTTAAATGATTTAATTGATTTTTTAATGAGATACAAAAAATGGACAAAGGGATTATTTAATTAAATAAATTATATTAATATTGGGTGTATAGAAAACCTTGATAATAAGATAATTTAATGAAATGCTCTAAAAATAGAAATAAAAATCGAAAAAAAAAGAAAAATCTCAATTATTATTGCAAGAAGGATCAAGAAGGATTTATCCAATGCAGAAGTAAATTTCTGTACAATAAAAGGGCAATATTGTCGGTGAAAATTTCAGTGCATAGAACCATATATAACTACCTCAAAACTGTCATTGCCTCTTCTCTTCCCTCTGCTCTTACAGATTGGACGCGACAAATTCTTGACAAAACAATGTTGGCAGTTTTTGACAAGTCGGTGGCTAAGTGCCCCGATGCGCTGCGGAGCCCCCACTCTGGCCCTGTCTCCGCACTGAAAGATGGGTTTTTGGCTAACCATTTTGGGTCTCTATATTCCGGTTCAGTCACTGTCAATCTTGGTTCTGCTGGTGTTATTGCTTACTCTCTAGAGAAGCAAAAGCCCCTTCTTCCGAGGTAAATATTTGTTCATACTCGTTTCTTCTTTCGTTATTTTCGCTGTTTATAATCTGCGTTGATCTAATCGTGATGATTCCAAGGATATGTCCATGTCTGATTCAGGAGAAAAACAAAAATTCGATTCAGATGATAATTTATCATATATACTTCTCATGGTTCTTTATATGTTAGATTTTTTTGAAAAAAAAAATTGACGGATCGTTTCGAAGATCATTTCCTTATACTAATTGCATGTGTATTTGGATGGACGTTTATAATCTGGCGATATTTGTTTGTGGAAATCTCAAGTCTTGTCGATTCCTTCAGTAGATCTTGATGATTTTAATTTTGGGAACTTGGTTTTTGTGAATTCATACGAAAGGATCGGAGCATAGTCGGATTTGGGTTTCTGATTTGGTTGAGGCTTGTATCTGGCAAGAATTGTTTCTGAGATTTTTTTTTTCTCTTTTTTGATTTAGCATTCTTTAACAAAGACGAAAGATGACTAATCTTTATATCATATAAATGCCTGTCATTTTTGTTGGAAGCATTTGCATGTTACGTATATTGGACTAATCCTATTTGTATTCCAAATATTATATGAATCTTGCTTCCGCAGAATAGCTATAACTTCCCGTGCAAAGATAGGATTTTTATATTATTTTAGTATCTGGGTTTTGATTGGTTTTTTGTAGCAATTTTGTCTCTTTGTCGTGGAATAAAGTTAAACGGTTTATTTCTTTATGTTTGAACATTAAAGATGTTTTTGGCGTGTGTTTCTCTTCTGGAAATCCAATTTTTGCAGGAAAATAGAAAGTCCAAATCAACTTTTATTCATTTCCCAAATTTGTCTTTTGAAGATTGCCTAGAAGTTGCAAAAATTTCTGGAAAGTACATGCTTAATTTCCCTGTCTCATTTAACTTTGGTATTTATCTAATTTTCTCTTGCTAGATTATTTGCGGTTGTAGACGACATTTTCTGCTTGTTCCAAGGCCACATTGAGAATGTTGCTTTACTTAAGCAGCAGTATGGCTTGAGCAAGACTGCAAATGAAGTAATCATTGTTATTGAAGCTTACAGAACCCTCAGGGATCGAGGGCCTTATCCTGCTGATCAGGTGGTCAAAGATATCGAGGGGAAATTTGCTTTCATTTTATATGATAGCACTTCAAAAGCCACATTTATAGCTGCTGTAAGTAGGTCTTTCAGCTTAGAATTCTGCCCTTTATCCCCTCATGCATTCTCTTTTTTCCCTTTTTGGATTGATCTGTTCCCCTATATCTTATATGTGAAGAGTTGCTTCAATTAAGCTTAGCTAGTTTATCGTTTTATGCAGGATGCTGATGGAAGTGTACCCTTCTTCTGGGGAGCTGATTCTGAAGGTCATCTTGTTCTTTCAGATGATGTTCAGATTTTGAAGCAGGGCTGTGGGAGATCATTCGCACCATTCCCTAAAGGTGAAATTTTTTTTGAAATAATAGTTCGATTATTTTCCATGTGAATGATCTATAAGAATCACTTTTCAATGCTTTTTCTAAAAGCTACTCTAGCATAAAGGAAAAGAATCTAAAAGAAAGACCTAGGGAAACCCATGAATAGGGCTAAAATGTACTTCTATTGTGTCTGGTATAAGATGAAATGCTAACCCTAGTAAGAAGAGTATACTATTTCCTCAAATTGAAATTTTCAACTCAATTTATGCATCACATTTATTTATTTTTTAACTTTCTTCTCTGTTTACCACGTGATCCCATGAACTTTAGAAGGTTATTTGCAAATCTAGTATACAAGATGATATCTCTAAGGATTAGATTGCTATATCACTTAAATCTCTTGGTTTCTGTTGTTACCTCAGGATGCTTCTTCACAACTTCTGGAGGCTTGAGGAGCTTTGAGCATCCATTGAATGAGTTGAAGCCAATTCCAAGAGTTGATAGTTCAGGTCAGGTTTGTGGTGCGAATTTCAAGGTGGATGTAGAGGTTAAGAAGGGAGGTGGCATGCCAAGAGTTGGAAGTGCTTATGACTGGTCCTCTAACTACTAATGAAAAGTTCTTATCAGCAGGCTCGTGGTATTAACGAGCCTTCCATTGGTTTTTACTATAGCTTTTGCTGATCTTATGTTCCCATGTTTTAAGATTTTGCTGCATTTATATATCCTCATAGTAAATATATTAGCATTCCCTAATGAGACAGCAATATACGCCGCCGTAAAAGTTGCTTGCTACTATCCAATTAAGCCCATACTTTGCAGGTTTATAATATAAAATAAGATTTTTACCGTTCATACAATATCTCCTATACATGGTGGTTGTTTTGTATTTGGAAATTTCATCTTGGCTTTTGAGAAGAGAGAGAGAGAGAGAGAGAGATGAGTGTGTTGATTTGATCTGAATGTAGAAATGCTTCCCCTTAGGCCCGTCATAACCACGATTTCATACTCTGTTGATGTTTGCAAAATGTACCTGTGTAATGCGCTCCTATACTGTTTTTCTTGCGTAGCCTTAAGTATTAGTTATGGGATTTTAGAATGAAGCATATGCGTATGAGTCATCATCGGCCTTTAATACCAAGGCATGGGGAGGCATGTACGAAGTGATGAAGACGCAATAGCGTGGATAGTAGGGAATAGGTATTGTAATGTTGCCTATAGAATGCCTCGGGTGTTCTTCCCAAAATTCGAGGCATTAAGCTTTTTGGATATTTTCCCATATAGACTCTCCCAGTTCCACTGATCCTACTCATGAGGAAGCTTCATTGGAAGTGGCAAGATAGATTATTCCCGATTTGGTAGTGAGCACGTAGGAGACTGTGTCAGTTCTATTTTAGAAGGCTCCAACACGGGCAAAGAGCCATTCTAACAAAGGCAAATATCAGAAGCTATTACCATTTGTCTACTTCTAAGATACAAAATTTATCAAGTGCACAACAAAACACAGCATAGACAAAGCAATTTTATATTATAAAGCATCCTATACAGAGCCCATTAAAGAACTTAGGGTAGAGCATGCGCAAGGGCAGCTAACCCTTGCCTTTCCTCTATTTAACTTTTAAAGCAACAAATATCTGTTCTTTGCTAACCATAAACATCCACCAGTAGATAACTGGAAAATCAAATATTTATTCTATGTCGCCTCTTGCTGTTCTGCATAAGGCTAGGAGCATTCACACTTTCTCTAGTCCTTTGCATCGGCAATACCGCCTGGTGTTATCTGAAATACGTGCTTCTGTCAAGATAACTTGACGACAACAAAAATTGCAATTTAATTTTTGGTTGGAAGTTTTAATGTCTGCATCCTAATGCTAGTTCGAGTTAGAATAGGAGACAAGCATTGGGCCATTTTGGTTTTATTTCATCCACAATCTAATCTTACCATAATTCAAAGATTATGTTGCTTTTCCTAATTTGTCATGGGAAAATTGAATCAACCAACCAATGCATAAAGTGAATATAAGAACAGTAAGTTGAAGGATATTGCTTCAGCTTCTGGCAGATTTGGGGCATCAAACACCTTACAGACGCGTTGTTCACCTTTTCCTTTCCGGAACATCAACCTGATAGTGGCTGCATGGGCAAGCACATGACCTCCTGCTGGTTTTTTTGGATCAGATATGAACACTCCTCCGCCAGGGTCAGCTATAACTGCAACCAATAATTGTAAATTCTATTTAACCAATACCCTCTGAAGGGCATAAATCTAAGCCATACTTACAGGACCACAAGATGAGCTTGTGGCATATACAACATATTTTGCTAGAGATATCATAAATCCTACAGATATGTAAGAACACCGGACTAAGAGATTTTAAGGCTTGCTATCTTTAGCCTTCTATGCATGAGGATGTACAGGACCAAGAGTACCTTGGTTAGTCATATAAACTGCAACGTTGAATTCTTCAGCTATCTTTGTCAGTCGGGATAGCATCTGTGCTAATTTTTGCTGTAAAAGACAACAGGCACGTTATTGAAAGGATAAATGGACATATAGGTTTTATGTACAAGTTGACAAAATCATTATTAAGAAGCTTGTTATGTTACCTGGCGCTCTGCAAGTTCTCCTCTACCGGTGAAATCCACTCGAAAGAGTGCAATTACTGAATCCACAATCTGAATTATATCCAAAAGAGTCATCATCCACAAACCCTCCTAATACTGTTACACTAGGATAATATGTAGACGCATAGTTCAAAACTCACCAGAAGCCTGAATGGCTCTTCTGACATCTTGGCAGCCAAACCAAGAAGCAGGTTGTACTGATGCTCATATGTATATGCACGAGCATAGATGATCTTTCACATCCGAGGAACAAAAAAAGTGAGAACGGGCCTCTTCACAAGTCAACTGTTGATATCACAACAACTTGATACTTACATTGTCTAGGACTGCCCCCGGGTCCATGCCAAATCTTTCAGCTATTGGAACAATCCTATCAGGGCGGCTGCAAGTGCATATAGTTAAGAAAACAGAAGACTGAACAGATGTCATATGGAGTTGATTTTATGAAGAGGAAACATAAGGCATATTTGCCTCTCCAAATGCTTCGAAAAGGTAAAAACAAGGATACAAAGTTCCCTCAGTATCAATATAAGCAACCTTTCCATTCCCACCATGCATGTTAGAAGGAAGCTGCATAGGCAATAGAAATGTTTATTTTGCAAGGTTTAATGCAAACTTTTTCTACATATAATTAATCATTAATTCACAAATCGAGGCCCCTGCTACCAAATGATACATCGTTTTAACATTTCTGAGGAAGGATTGTTGAATCATAAAGGCAAGGAGAATTGTTGGAATGCAACTTCAAATTCATGAACAGATAAACCATAGCAAGAAGGTAATACTCCGACTCGACCTTTTTGGTAAAAAGAGTCCCGTATCACTAATCCACTAGTATCTGCCTATTTATCAAAATCTCTTTTAGATTCTTTCATCCATTTGAAGGAAGGATAAATGAAATTTTCTTCAGAGCATAATCATGCTATATTTGACGTGCATCAAAGAACAGGATAAGAGAGAAACCTGTGTGGAAACACAAAGGGTATGGGCAAGCTGTGTTTTCCCAGATCTGGAGTAATAAAGAAGGGAAAATTATGCTACTTTTATGATTGAAAATGGCAATAAAGCTATCAATAGAACCATGTAGAAATGGAGTTCCTCACCGGAATTCTCCAAAAGCTTCCGTAATTGCTGAAGTTTCTATACCACCTTTTTAAATCAACACAAAATATTAGTTGCAAATAAATTTTAACAAACTACATCATGACATCAACGCCTACCAACACATACAGAGAATCTAAGAGTACAAGACTACCTCCTAACAGTTCATCAAGTGCTTGGCTTCCTGTTGTGATGCGAATCACAGACTTTCTCTGTTCAGGGCAGATAAATATTAGATTTCAGGTTTGTCAAGAAAGAAGCTGCAATGACTTTGAGACTTCCAGTGGATGTGTTAATAACCAATGGGCTAAATAGTTGACTCATTTAAAAGAGCAAAACTCAGATCTTAGACTTACTCTGAGTAGAGCATCACTTCCAGTTATATAACCAAAATTCTGAGAAAGGAAAGGAAAGGTAAGAATGAATTAGTACTGCGAAAGCTACAAATAGGAAATGGAGTTAAGAAATTGAGCGTCATTTTTATTATCATATAACTTGAGCACTAACCACTATTTTCTCTGCAGCTTCACATATCTTATCAACTTTAGCTTCCGATAATCCTTTAATCCCTGTTAGGTTCTGGAAAAAAGTAGAGAAAGTAGCAGTCAGAAGGCGCCAAAACTTCCCGAATTAGAAGATCATAAATGAAATTCACTATACCTTCTTTGTGTGCATCATCAATCCATTGCAGGTGTAGATCCCAGCATCTTGAAGTTTCTTGACATCTCCAGCATTGATTCCTTGAGAAATCACTAAAAAAAAGCAGACGTTATGAACAAACAAGCAATCAAACTGACAATAAAATATCTAAAAAATATTCAATGTGTCGATAAATCAAAGTGAAATTTGCTAAGGAGAAACTAATTCATCACGAGTGATATGGTATCAAGTGCTCAACAAACCAATGAATGTCGCATTAATCATAAACAAAACAAATAAAAAAAAATGAAAGATCTAAAGAAATGAAGAGCAATATACAACTTGTAATGCTAAAAATCAATACGCAAGACAAAGATCACGCGTCATTTTCCAGGATTAAGAGAAATTTTTAGCAGAAAATAATTTCCAGTTGATGTATTTTTAAAAAAATAACAAAAAAGGAAAAATCACAATAACAGGGAATCGAATAACATGAACGGGGTGATATTCTAGTCGAGTTTTGCAAAATAGAACTGCTAAGACTCTAGTTGCAATTTCGGCGTCGCAAATACAGAGATAGCTCAAATTTTCCAAACGAAACGATCGAGTCACTCAAAATTTTCCAAACAAGAACGAAATTAACTTGAGGCGAGCAAATATTCCAAAGAGAAGTGGAAAACAATCGAGAATGGGAGTAGCTTACACTTGTCAATGGCTTCAAACAAGTCCTCTTCATCATCAATGTCCTCTCGCTCCACCAGCTGTAGCTGGCTTTGCTCTTCGGCTCTAAGTGTCGGAAATGGGAGATTCAAGAAGCGATTAGTTTTCTGATTAAAGCTACAATGCGATATTGACCGAATTAAAGAGAAATTAGTGGAAAAGGCTGTGTTAACTCACTTGAGAGCAGCTATCATCTTTGATTTCAGAGAAGAAAATGTCAGCTACTCGTTTACACTTTCTAACAGGGGAAATTTAGAGGTGTTTGGCTTAAGAGAGTTAGCAAGTGAGATTTTGACTTTAAACGTCAAATGTGCCTTTCAGTTTAGTGGCGTGAAATTCTATTATAAGGCGGGAATCGGAATCGACGAAGTTTTCAAAAATATAATTTAGGTAATAGTTCAGATCCGAGTTTGGTAACTTTCTTCTCATCTCTCCAATCTTCATCCTCCTGTTAACATTTGTGGAGCTGATGTCTTTGACCATTCTGATTCTGCCACGTCAGCTACAGAGTTGAATAAGCATTTATAGTTTAGCTTAGATAACACATGCAAATTTAGCTCACAAAAAAATGTATTTGCCATCCATAAGTTGAATTCAACTTTTTCAAATAAAAATTTAGAATATTCTTATGTTTTACTTTTCCATCATTTAACAAAACAAAATATTCTTATGTTTTTTTTTTAAATTTTATTGTCACTGAAAAAAAAAATAATTTCACATTCCTATAATTACTCTAGAAATCTATAGAAAAATAGCTTTTAATAGAAATATTGAATTCTAGTACTAAATGTTTCCAAATTGAAAAATCACAACCAAAATTTCAGCATTTTAATATTCTGTTTGAAAGGTTTCAACAAAAAAAACTATCATATCTCCAAATGTTCTAATGAAATTTTGATAAATCATATGTGATTATCAATTTTTATTTATTTTTTAAAAATTTATTAATTTCTATCAATTTGAAACTGACGCTTTTATTTTTTTGGATAGAAAGGAGGGGAGAAAAGCTCCACAAGGAAACAATAAGAAGCTAGCTACTTCTCAATTTGAAACTAACACTTTTGAATGCATTCAAAACATAAAATATATTTAAAGCGAATTATAAATAAAACTGATCGATAAATAAATTAATGTATTCTATTGGATACAACATAATTTAATAAGTAAAATTAATTTCCATCACTTCCTAAAATATTAAGGTGGTAGCACAAGATAGAGTATCAGTACAAACGTGGACGTGCACAGTGAAGTTGATGAGTGAACGAAGAGCTGAACCCATGCACTATGAAATTATTCGCAAAGGAAGAATGGAAAGGAAACCAAAAAAAAAAAAAAAAACTCTAATATGGTACGGATATTTTAGTTCGAAGAATAATGTTGTATTAATTTGAAGGAATTGATTTGAAATTTCATCATGTTTCATGGATTTAATTGTAAATAATTTTATGAACTTTAAATTTTTAAATTTATTTTCACATTAAATAGGTGAAAAATAGAATTCATCCAAATTTTTATGGGATTCATTTAAATAAAAAAGACGGGCTATTGTATTATATACCAAGTACATTGAAATTGTGACTTTAATTGAAATTCTACCAGTAAATTTGCTATAAGTGTACGCTCTTTGAATGTAAATTTTGATGTGTTGTTTTATAAAAGGAATAAAGTTTAGTTTGATTCCTGAATTTATTTAGTAAGATTGAAAATATTAAATTTAATCTTTCGGACTAATTTAACCTTTTAATTTGTATAAATGATTAAAAAGATTCAATTTCACTTTTTAGACCAATTCAATCCATGAATTTATTTAAAATGATTAAAAAAATATTTGATATTTTCAGTTAATTTAACCTCTTATTCTTTATTGTACTTACGATGTGAAAATCATTATATAAATATTTATTAAAACTATATTTAGGATTAAACTGACTAATTTATTAAAAAATTAATTGATTATAAAATATAGAAAAATGATACTCTTTACCTTGATTAATGATTTTCAGTTTATAAATATGCATTAATTTGAATATTTTAAAATTGACTTCTACTACTAAATTATTGCTTATGAAATCATTTTTATATTGAATAAATTAAAGTTATAATGCATGTTAATAAATTTATTATATTTTTAAAAATGGTGTTTTTATGTATTTTAAATTTAATTAAAAAAATTTGATATGAGTGTTCTTAATATAAAACAAAAAGAGATGAAAAGTCAATCATATTAAATTAAATTAATTAATTATTTATAAAAATCAAAATAAATTTAATGATTAAATTGGCTTAAAAAATAAAATTAGATTCTTTTAATTATTTTATATAAATTCAAGGATTAAATTGATTCAAAATATCAAATATAACATCTTTTATCCTATTAAATAAGGTTAGAGCTAAATTGATTTTTTTTTTATTTATAAAGTATCTATTAAAAAAAAGGCCTAATAACTAAAAATCATTTAATAACGAAATCAGGATTGGGTCTATTTGGTCACGTCACACAATGCCTAATGCCCATCCCTGCTCTCGTGTCCCGGCAAAGGCGTGTACTGTAGTAGCAGAATTGATGTGCTCAGCGAGAACATGCAATCCAAGTGATTATGAATCTAGAAAAAACATTTACTCACGTGCCAAGAGCGCGTTTATCAAATTTCTCCGCCCTTGAACAATTTTTACTTTTGATCCGCCGTGAAGACTACACTATGCCTTTGTGAGCCAGAGTGGGCCGTCTGGTAATAACGAAAACAACGAGTGTCCCTATTGAAACCACTGGTCAATTTTAATTTTTGCCTCTTTTATAAATTATCCCTCTCTTCAAAATAATAGCTACTGCACTGTTTGCCTCTAGATTCTAGGGTTTTCTCTTCTTCGTAACTTTGTAGAAAGGGAGCGGTTCTGTTATATCCGTTCCTCTTTCTTTCTACCGCTCCTCTCCAACTTTCCCTCTAATTTCCCGTAATTCTCCTGTCACGTCACTCAATTTTCATTCGCCAAACAGCCCCATAGGACCTTCCTTGAAAGGTCACAAACTAACGCAGGAATTCTCTTCTTGATTATCCAATGCAACGCTCTAATTCCACCGAGGCCAATTCTACTCCTTTGGTAAACCTCGAAAACCCTGGATCTTCGGAATCCACTCTGACGGAAATTAATTCCTCGGTGGTGGCGGCGAATGATCAGGACAGCAATAAAAGGGACGATAATGCGGATGATGAATTGGTTCTCGACATTACAGGTAAACGCTTGGAATTTGATTTATTAGAGAAAGCTGACGATTCCCTGGAGGAATTATATTTGTACAAGAATGCGTTTAGTTTGGTTCCGAGATCTGTGGGAAGGCTGGGAAAATTGAGAACGTTGAAATTCTTTGGAAATGATTTGAATTTGTTTCCGGTTGAATTCGGGAATTTAGTGGGTTTGGAGCGCTTGCAGGTGAAAGTATCATCTTTGGGGCTGAATAGCTTGGGTTTGAATAAATTGAAAGGATTGACGGAGCTTGAGCTGTCGAAAGTTCCGCCAAAGCCTTCGGTTTTCACGATTCTGAGTGAGATTGCTGGGTTGAAGTGCTTGACCAAACTCTCTCTTTGTCATTTCTCCATAAGGTAAGCATGCAAGTGTTTTACGTTTTGTGGTTAGGAACTTGGGAAACCTTACATTTCATTTATTTTTGAGCTTGCTAGGGGCTCTTCGTAGATAGGAATTGTGGCATAACTTGAATGGGCAGTGTTTTGGTGGTATTGCCAAATAAGTAAAAATACTTCCTTTATGTTGATTAAAGTGACCTTTGACGTTTCTTTTTTATGTTGGCCGTGTCAACTTTTATTGATGTTAATTGATATGCCCTTTGAAGAATGACAATGACAATGGCTGGTTGTAGTAGATCAAGGTAGGATTGGTCTTTGTATCAGATATTTTGATTCTTTTCTTCATTGGCTGATCTTATAGTCACTCCTTATATTATACAAATAACTAATTTATATCAATTCATACGAGGTAAAATTTCATAAATATTGCAAAATTCAGATGTTGACCGTATGTCATTGTGTAGTAGCTGAAAGATTTATTTTTTATTTTTTTATGGTGGCGGTGGCAATGTTGTACCGATTGTAATTTAAAATGGGTCTTTTTGGCTGTAGATCTAAATTTAAATGTAATGCTTCTTCGTAACATAGTTGTGGGATTATTTTGTTGAAGGGAAAGGCTAGATAGTATAGGAAACCTTAAGGGCCTTGTGAAATTTTCCTATTCATGTAGTTAAGCTGATCAATGAGATAAAATGGGAAACTTCGATAATATGCAGTAAATAATAAGAAGTTAGTAAAAGATAAATAAGAAAGGAAAACATGGATAGCATAGTAGTACTGAAGCAAAGTGATAAACTTAATGAGACAAGTTGATATGCATCACATGGTTTGGGGAGGTATATGAACACTGCATTTATCATATTTGAATGTCTGTAGTTGTATATTGGAATGGTCCTTAGAAAACTGTGATCAGTTATAAAATATGCCTTTTTATTACCCCTACTGCAAAATAACTGTTTTTAGATTGTCAAGCCTTAATAACTACTCAGTAGTTTTTTCTCCTCAGTACCTCAGCAAATTCTAGTCAATCTTGAGCGCGGTTGTTGCCCTTCTATCAAGATTCTGTTTTCTTTAGGCTTGTAGCTTCTTGGAGTAATTGCCAGTGTTAGCACTCAAAATTGTAGTGTGGTCTATGCAACTCAACTTTACAGTTTCAAGTGGCAACATATGGATATGTCAGTGTTTTGAACAAAAATTTTGATGTTGTATGTTCTACTGTTCTCTTTCCTGCAGATATCTTCCTCCAGAAATTGGCTGCTTAGAAAATTTGGAGTACTTGGACCTTTCATTCAACAAGATAAAGATTTTGCCTGTTGAAATCACCCATTTAACGGCCTTGGTATCATTAAAAGTTGCTAATAATAAATTGGTAGAACTTCCCTCAGAGTTGTCCATGTTGCAAAGATTAGAAAACTTGGACCTGTCAAATAATAGGTTGACATCTTTGGGTTCTCTTCAACTTGGTTTGATGCATAACCTCCAGTATTTAAATCTTCAGGTACTTTTCTGTGACAAACAATGAGGCATCTGTTTTCCATAATCTTTAGGGGAGGATAGTAATGTACTTTTGTTTGTTCAACTTTGTCGTCTCACGTCTCTAAAATACTTTAATTTTATTGTTTTCTGTGTGGAAATTTATATTTGTGGCTTTAACTATGCCATTTGCTATTTCAGTTTGCTACCCAAACATCTTATATTAAGCCACTTCAGGAATTTTTGGTGATTCTATGTTTATGTCCTATATCTCTAGTCAAATTGTAAGAAATTCAATATCGTTTCATATTATTCCTGATTCTTTCTGAATCATTCTTAGTCTGTTTCTATCGTAGAACAACTACCACCTATCTTCACCTTCTTTGAGCCAACCTTTGTCACTCTTGTAAATTCTTGTTTTGATGGTGTCATAAGTCACACTTTTTTTATCAGTTTATTATTTCTGTAACTTCTAATTCTCTGGGGATTCTTGATTGCAGTAGCCGTCTTATGGTTATATTTACAAATGAAGATGACGTCAGTTCAGTTGGCTATTTTTCAAGATGGCTCATTTTTATGTTTGCTCTGCATGCTGTAAATGCCCGTGTCATGCATTTTGTCCAACTTTTTCTTTTGGAAATGGGTGATTTTGGTTTGTCATCTGCAATTGTGTTTGCTTTTCTAAATCTAACCCGTTTATTTATCTTCTTAATATATATTGTTCTAGTACAACAAGCTTCTCAGTTGTTCTCAAATACCTTCATGGATATGTTGCAATTTGGAAGGAAATGGCAAGGATTTGTCAAATGATGATTTCATCAGTTCTTTGGTTGAAATGGACGTCTATGAAAATTCCATTCAATCTGAAGAGAGAAGTTTGTCTTGTAATGGTTAGTGCTTTTAGGTCATTTTATGTAAATGCCTCTGAAGTTTTGACTTTTTATTTTTATTTTTTTGAAATCTTTTGTTTCATATTGTGGTTAGGTCAAACTTGCCTTTTTGATTATCATGAATGAACGCAGGTTCTCATAATGCTATATCAAGCCTAGTAAGTGGACCTTCATCAAATAACAGATGCTATGCAGCACGGAGGTCAAGTAAGCGGTGGAAACGGCAGCATTATTTGCAACGAAGAGCTCGCCAAGAACGTTTAAACAACAGTAGGAAGTGGAAGGGAGAAGGGCGTGCTGAATTAATGACTTCTAAGGAGAGTGGAAATTGCAAACTGGATGCCCTCAATGTGCCGACCTGTGAAACTTTTCAAGAAGGTACTTCTGATATCATAGGTCTGGATGATGACAATGAAGATAGAGTAGTAAGTTCAGGTGAAACTGAATCTACAGATTTGCTGGTTAATGGTGAGGGTGAAAGAATCAGTTCTAAAAAAGAGCCTCACTTGGAGAAGTGCTCATGTGACCTTGAATCTATAGGTAAAGACGGGGAAGGTGAATGTTCTTCACAAGATGAAGGTTCATCTTCAGAAAAAGCCAAAGTCATTTTTAAGTCAAAGAGGCATTCTGATAGAGATCTTGATAATCCAAAACCGTGCAAATATCGAAGACCGACAGAAGATAGCTACAGTTTATCCCGCAAATATAGTGATCTTTCACTTTGCAGCATTGAGGACCACCTTCCAGATGGCTTTTATGATGCAGGACGTGACCGTCCTTTCATGCCACTAAGAAAATATGAACAAATTTTGCATCTGGACTCACGTGAAGTAATTCTTTTGGACAGGTCATTTTATTAAAACTTATGTGGACCAGCTTCATCATCAGTGCTGCAACTATTCTTATATATCTCAATACAAAAGACTGATTGCTTATTGTTTTCTTTAGGGAGAAGGATGAAAAGTTAGATGCCACAGTTCTGTCTGCCCAGGCTTTAGTCTGCCGCTTGAAGAGATTAAATGGTTTTGTCAAGGAGAGGAATAAAGTTGCCGTTGATAACTTGCAGATTGCGTCACTGCTTGCTCTTTTTGTATCTGATCATTTTGGAGGCAGTGATAGAAGTTCTACGGTTGAAAGGACACGAAAAGCTGTATCTGGTTCAAACTATAGGAGGCCATTTGTTTGCACATGTTCGACAGGAAATGATGACAGTATTAATACATCCACAAAACATATTCTGGGCAACACAGAAGAGATCATTTTCTCTGATCTCTGTGAAAAATCTTTACGTTCTGTGAAAGCGAGAAGAAATTCCATTGTAGTTCCTCTAGGTTATTTGCAGTTTGGTGTGTGTAGGCACAGAGCCTTGCTGATGAAGGTAATTATTTCTTATAATTATACTATATGTGGGTTGAATTCTATGTTGCTTGTGTTACTGTTCAGTTATAATAATCTAATAAAAGCTTGATTTGATTCAGTATCTATGTGATCGTATGAAGCCACCAATACCCTGTGAGCTTGTCAGGGGTTACCTTGACTTTGTGCCACATGCCTGGAATACTATTATCATCAAGAGGGGTGATTCATGGGTTCGTATGTTGGTTGATGCATGCCGTCCTCATGATATAAGAGAAGAGACTGATCCAGAATATTTTTGCAGGTCAGTTATAATAAATGTTTATCAGTTCATGGTAATTTTTACTGCATAGTTAGATATGTTCGGAATCTGGATGCTTATGAAGTCTTATATTTTATCATCTAAGCATCACACAGCATTGATTTTGGTTTAATTCTTTCTAGTAAATGAAGAAAATTGAAACTTTTGGTGTTTGTCTAGAAGACTTCTGTGGATAAACCATTTAGATTCAGTCCCATGTAAAGTTTAGTCATGTCTGATCTATTGTGCACATTAATTTTGTTTTGAACCAGCCAATTCTCTTCCTGGTTTGGAAAGTAACCATAGCATAGCCAAACCTCACTATTTTAATATGCTCTTCAGCTTCGGAATTATTTTCTTATATCATGAAAACTTGAGTGGACTTGGATTGTAGTAAAAGGAGTTGAAAAAAGGCGACGCATAAACTGTTTGACAATTCAGATGTTTTGGTATGTGGAACCATGAGAATAAGATAAAGCAATTCTTTTGCCCACAAACAACGTAAAAGATAATTTTATTGTTGTAATTTGTTCTGTCTATTTTATATCTGATTTTAGATCATTTTTCTGATGAATTTGTTTGTTGCTTTAGGTATATTCCACTCAGCCGGACTAAAGTTCCTCTTTCAAAAGAGAGCATGCCTGGTCCTGGTTGTTCCATGACTGCTTTCTCAACTTGTGATGAGTTAGAAAAGACAGTTTCTAGTACTGTCATTCAGTGCAAGCTTGGATCAGTCGAGGCTGCAGCAAAGGCATGTTTCCCTAAATTCTTTTCGGGCTTGTATTGTCACTAAGAAGAAAAATTGCACTAATATTTTTGCTTACTAAATCTAGTGATTGTTGGCATTTCTATTTAACGATAATATTTTAGCTTTTCAATGATATTTCACCTCATGCTAAATAACTTAGTACTTGCATTGTTGTAGTTATTTATGGGGGGAAAAGTTGATTTCTTGCATTTGGAAAGTTCCTACCCTCTTAAGGAATGTCCATTCCACTTTTCTTTTTGTTGAATTTTACTTGATGCTTGTTGAGCTTTTTTTTATAGTTAGTATGGCAATATTCTATTGGCTATTTCATTATCATTTTTATCCAATCAGAATTTCCTTGCAAAAAATTGATTTGTTGCTCTTACTGGATGTTGCAGGTGCGTACTTTAGAGATCTGTGGGACTTCAGGGGATGAGATTAGGGATTTCGAGTACAGATGCATCGGGGAAGTAAGAATTTTAGGTACTTTGCATCATTCCTGCATAGTTGAAATGTATGGACATCAGATATGTTCGAAGTGGGTTCGTTCAGAAGATGGAAAACCAGAGCGTCAGATATTGCAGTCTGCAATTCTTATGGAGCATATTAAGGGGGGATCTTTAAAGGTGTTTATTATTCTAATCTCTTTTATTTGGTGAATGGTATCATGTCTTTGCTCAATATCCTTCTGTACCTGCCTTGCTGATTATTTGTTTCATGCAACAGAGTTACATAGAGAATATGTCAAAAGCTGGTGAGAAGCATGTGCCAGTGGAGTTGGCCCTGTGTATTGCCCGAGATGTTGCGTGTGCATTGGCAGAGCTGCACTCAAAACACATCATACATCGCGATGTGAAAAGTGAAAACATATTGATTGATTTAGAAAATAAGAGAGCTGATGGAATGCCTGTTGTTAAGCTCTGTGATTTTGACAGAGCTGTGCCTCTTAGGTCATTCTTGCATACATGTTGTATTGCTCATAGAGGAATTCCTCCACCTAATGTTTGTGTTGGAACACCTCGTTGGATGGCTCCGGAGGTTCTGCAGGCAATGCATAAAACTAACCAGTATGGGCTGGTATGATGTTTCTTTTGACAAAGATTTCTTAATTGGTGGCTCATAATGCATGGCTTATAGGTTTCTCAATTTGGTCATTTGTGTTTCTTTTTTCTATTCATGTAATAACTGTGTGAGGTTCCTTAGAAGCTGTATGATAAGTATAAGAATGAAGTCATGAATATAGAATTCTTAGTTATGTTCTTACAAGTTCCTGCTGTAAACTATACTTTTTATGACCTTGATTTGAAAAAGGAGATGTTGGGAGGAAATCTAGGATTGTCATCATTGTAGTAAAATAATGTGAGGAGGTGCCATGTAAAGCACATCGCATTTTTTTTTTTTTTTTGGTTTGTTTATACTACCAACTTGATTGATTTGTCATGCAATTTTATTTTGGAAAATAGAAAGTGGTGCAGACCATTTGCTACACAACCTCGATGATGGTTTTGTTTGGAAAGATCATATGCTGTTTTATATATTTGCAAGAATCTTTAATGTTATTTGATTATGCAATTTTTGTTTTGATATTATATAACGTGACTTCTCTCTGGCTGTAGGAGGTGGATATTTGGTCATATGGATGCCTACTTTTGGAATTATTGACCTTGCAAGTTCCATATTCTGGTGTATCGGAATTCCACATTAATGAACTACTTAAGGTTTGTCTTATGGATGATTGCAGATACCACAAAATTGTAGATGTAGATACAGTTCTTAATTCTCTCTCTCTTTTTAATATCCATCTCAGTTTACACAAGCTTGATCTTGTTGCTTTTGTTTAAACAGTTCCTTTTTCTTTGAACAAAACAGGCAGGCAAACGACCTCCATTGACGGATGAATTGGAGACATTGGCATCAATGAATGAGCCAGCAGCGACAGAGTCTGGCTCAGACTTGGCAGGACCGGTGGCTGAATCAGAAACTCTTAGATTCCTTATTGACTTGTTCCGTCGATGCACAGAGGGAAGTCCAGCTAATCGCCCTACAGCAGCAGAAATCTATGAATTGTTGCGTGTGCGTACAAGTGGTTTCATTAGTTCACAGAACTAGGTATATGTTTAGATTAACCTTTAGGTAATAACTTGCTTCCACTCTGAAATTTTTGTAGCCCTAGGATGTTGTTTTACAATATTTAATATTTATTCCTTTGAGGATCTAATTCTCCGCATTTCTCCTTTAAGTTATACCATCATTGTAGTTTTAGGGTTAGGATAGCTTTAAGCTTGTCCTAGTAATGTCCAGGATTAGATACAAAATTGGTAATTGCTGCCTCTGTAATCTAATTAAGATCTGTAAATTTTGTAGGTAGGTATATTTTCGATTGTGCAATGCTTAGGCGTGAAACATATTTGTCCATTGTAAGTTGAACTGTTTAATTTATTAGAGCTCTTGAATTTTGATTTGCTTGCAGCTTTGGATTAACTTAACCCAGTTTGGAATATCGAGGACTTGTTATGCCGGCTAAAACAATGAACTTAACCACGCTATTGTAGTCGATTGAATTAATTTGTACTTTATATATTGATTGTAGTGTGTTCAGAGCAGGGCTAACAGAAGTTGCCCCTTCTTCTTGAGGTGAAGTTATTGGCAACTCATGGAGCACTCTGTTGAGTTCATTACCCTGGTTTTTAGTACAAGACGGATAATTTATGCTAGTACCGAAGTAAAGGGGTTTTTTTTTGTCCTTCCGGATTGGTCTTAGGATTCAGGTTCATAAGGTCAGGAGCAAATTCTCGTCTAGGTCGGCTTTATGCTGATTATTTCGTAGGGTGAATTACTATCTAGTCCTGAGATTATACTCAAATACTGAGTCACATTCCTATTTCAGTATTTAATTTTGTAGTTCCACGGTTTTATATTTGTCATATGACTTAGTCTTTCTGTTTATTCTTTTGTTAATTGCTAGTGAAATAGTGTTGCCGTCGCTAATTTTCTAACGAACGCACATATGTATGGCATAAAAGCAAATGAGAGTGACTTGCTATTCAATTTCTTGGCTATATGTAAACAATGTAAGAAAATGAAATCTTGTTAAACAATTCACGTGGAAGTCACATGGTTGATAAAAACTGCGCTTAGACGGATAATCTTAATTTGTGATCTACCCTGTCCATTGACTTGTTGCGTTCAGGTGTTATGTAATCTTTCTGCTAAAAGAAAAAGGTATCCATTTTTTTAAAAAAAATTTCGTGTGTAATCGTTATTGATGACAATTTCTGTATGTAAGATGAGAAGTGCACTAAAACATTTTAACAGAAAAGGAAAAGATCCCCACTCCCACTTCCAAATCTTGTCGTGTTTTTGTTTTACATTGGCATGTGATAGACATTGCCAAACTCACAGCTGTTTGTTACCTTTAATGTGACCCTAAAATGTAACCTGCACTGCATGTCTTCTGTAAGTTTGCTACCCAGAGACAGCAAGTAAATGCTTAGGACACTCCCATAAAAAACTCTGAAATATTACAAATAAATAAATAGATTGTAAGTAAAAAGCTTAAGCATGGGGACCTCGGGCTCAGCCACGTTTAGTTGATTATACGCGTGTTTGACGTGTCTCGCGGCATCATATGCTACATTTATGTGCGATTTGGTATCATAATTCCAGTATCATGCAAAATCAATTCCATTTTTATTTTTATTTTTTTTGGGTATCTTGTATAAGTTCCCCGTATCACTTTAATCATCTATCTTTAATAGAAAAATCCCATAAACACCGTTAAATCTATATATATATATATATATATGTCTCTATTTATGTTGACCAAAATATTTGTATCTGTTTTTCAAAAATCTCCTTACTTTATCCGTACAATAAGAGTCATTGCATACTCATAGCACAAGATATGCTGCCACTATCACCTATATCCATTATCAAAGTAGAGATATAAATGTGCCGCTAGAGGCTTCAATTAAATTATTTCCAATTATTTTATATTTATTCATCAAATATACCCTTGTGTGCATAAGACTATTGGAGTTTATGACTGTCTCTCTCTATAACTGTTTTTGTCAAGGATTGAACTCCTAACTTCGCAAAGTTGTTCGCTTAGCTTGCCACATGATATGTTTGGTGGTAGGAATGAATTGACGGTATTTTGGGAACTTTGAGTTCATAACTCAATTGAAATTGGTGCAAGATAGAAGATTATAGACTGAGGCAGGCCAAGGAATGTATTGATCCCAATTGGACACGTTGAAAGAAATATTACTTTGATGCCTCGTCCGTCTTACTAAAATGGTTTGAAATTACAAGTTGCGTAGGCTATACATCACCGTATATGCAAAAACTGTTACTCTGATAAAGACCGAACGAAAGTCACTTATTCTCTTGCAGGAAAAAAAAAAAAAAAAAAGAGTAAATAATTTACCACAGTTGTAAAAAGATTACAAATGCTTGTACATTGGTAGCAATCCGAACAGAACAGACATTTATTAATTAACGGATTGTGAGGTAACCAAAATCACAAAATGAGAATCTTGGAAATTTTTCAAGAAATTTATATAATATAAAAAAAAAAAAAAAAAAAAAACTATTGAATCCATGCCTGATGTCTTATTTGTGGCTACGTGTGCGTGGAAACCATTTACTTTGGAATAGATGCTGCTTTGATTTTATACTGATGCGATGCAATTCCCAATTAAACAACGGATTAGTGGTAGCATTCTGCAGCAAAAAATTTTCTAGTTTCAGATTAATGAAGGATTGGCACCTAGCAAGGTTGCTGCTTAAACTAAGTTGGAGTGTGACTGGACAGAACAAATCAAATGGAAGTAACCATTTATAATGTTTTTGAATGTTAATTCTGTTTCTTTTAAGGAATTTCTTGCAGCAAGAACGATGAACATATTTTAAAATCATGAGTTCTGACCTAATCCTTTTTTCTGCTTAACATGTAAAAGCTTAATTAATCTCCTCAACTTGTAGATTATTCTATAACAATAAAACGATAAGTAGATTTGTATGCTGAGAATAATATTTTAGCTATAAACCCTAGCTGAAGCTAGTATAACCTACCTCTGCATATGGTATAAGGTTTACTATAATTTATAATTGAAGTGTTAAGTTTCTATTGGCTCACTGCATTACTGATAATTGAAGTGTTAGGTGTTTATTGGCCCACTTTCATTGCAGATGCAAAGAACTTTCTAATGATAGTAAAGATGGATATCATGTGAGGAATATTACAACGGACGGCATATGTTCCAATAGCAAAAATAAATAAACAAAACAATCATATGTTCCAATAGCAAAAAATGTATTCTCTTGGGATTTTGAGATCAAGAAATGAAATCTCAAAAGGGTTAGGCAAATCTAAATTAGGGTTTTACATCTTATATATAAAATCATCAAAAAAAGAATGATTAATTGTATAATGTTGGTTCCATCATCACACCAACCAAGTGCAAGGGAACGAATTAATTAATTAACTAAACTTAATTAAAAGGGACATGCGGTTAAGAAAAAGAAAAAAAAAAAGTAATTCTTGCAAGTTATAAGTTATAAGAAGAAGCTTTAGTCGTTTTCTTGATTGTCAATATCAATTGTTACTAATAACTACTAATGCGCAGCTGGCACCAATCAAATGTAGAATTGTCAAGTAATCAAGATATGGTAAGTTTGCAAAGAAAAGGCTAGGATCAGTCACCAAAGCAAAGATGCTTATATAGAATTGGATTAAATGCACATCAAAAAATGAAAAAAAAAAAAAGAGAGAGAAAAAATAAATCTTTTTCTCTGTTCTTTTTTTTTTTTTTTTTTTTTTTTTTTTTTGATTTCAGGGTATCATAGGTGTGCGGGGGATAATGTTTTGTTAAAAATTATTTTCAAAATCGCAATTCTAAAATTGTGTTCCGCAATAAGTTTTTAAGTAGTTTTTACATTTGAATTAGCTTTTAAAGATTAAGATAACATTTTATAAAAAATTAACACATATAATGTTTAATTTTTAGTATTTTATAAAAGCTTATTTAAACAGCTAACACCTAAATATTATTGAGGAGGCATTTGATTTAGGTGTTTCATGTAACTGGTAGTTGTTTCACACATCAACAGCTACGTTGTAGGTGTTTGATAAGCTTTTTAATCAATAGATGATAGCTGATAAAAGTTTATATATATGTATATATATTTTCACAACTATCAACATTTACCAAACATAAATAGTAATCAACTAACCACTATTAGTCATTAAGTACTAATAACCGTTATCAACAATTAGCTGGTACAAACTGTTAAATCAAATGGCCCTTAAAATAACTGCTCACAACTACCGTCGAGATAGATGATAGGTTTCAAACCACAAATATTGCAAATAAAATTTGAAAATGTAGTTTATACACGCAAAACTTATAGGATAAATATTTAGTACACCTCCATTAATCCAATAGTCCATTGATTATTCTTCTCTTTCATATGTGAACCTTATGCAAAAACCTATAAGACCATGCAAAAAATGGTCCCCTCATGAGCTAGTAGAGTTTTTAAACTCTTTTGGCCTCATGGGTATTGGGTACTTGGTGCTTTTACTTCTCTTCTCTCTCGCAGTCACAAAAAAGAAAGAGAGGTTAAGGGTCCCCCACTTTCTTAGGGCCCAACCTAAAAGTTATTAATGCTCTTTACAGTATATATAGAAACCCTCACTAACCTGTCTGCAAAACTGCATGGTGCCACCAAAGTCTTGGCGTGACAATATTCAATTTGCATCTCTACAGGGACCACTTTCTTACACACCTTCCATCAATATTTTATTTTCATTAATTACTTTTTCATACTCCTCTTCCTATATTCCTTCACCAACAAAAAAAATTAAAATTTTCGACAAATAAAATTAATCTTCTCCCTCCTCCTTCTTTCTCTATTTATACTCCTTCATCCCCACTTCTCTATATCCCATAACAACCAAGAAAATAAGAACTACTAGTGAAATATATAGCTATACATGTAGCTAGCTTGGGCTCTCTCAATAATAATCTACGATGAGATTGCCCATCTTATTATCGTGTACCACTATCAGTTGAAGCTGCCAGCATGATCTTAACCTTCCTCCATAGTTGAGGAAAGATCAGATCATGTGGCAGTTTCACCCGTTGTGGTAGCACGAGAAACCCTAATTTCACTCGAAACCCTTTTCTTTAAATGCTTAAATTGGCTATTAGGGTTTTCTTTGTTCAATCCCTAGAAAAGGAGGTATGTAATCTTCTTTTATGTGATATAGGCTTACCTAGGTTTCTTGGGTTTGCCTTTTCATGTCTGTTTGTCCAATTATTTGTTTCTTTTGTGCTTCTGATGCATTGATTTTGGTGTATTTCCATTTATTTTAACTTCCTGTGCTCGTTAGGGTTTTCAGTGACAGGGTTTTTGTGTCTCGGTGCAGTTCAACGATTCCTAGATCTTCCCTGACATTTTTGGTGATTGAGCCTTGACATTCCTTAACCTGCCGTACTGCTTTTGTTAATAACTTGGGTATGCATTTTCAACTTCCTTTCTATGATACATCTGATAATTCATATATGTTTAGGGTTTTTATAAAACTGCCTTTGGTTAGGGCTAAACCGTTTTGCTTCAATTTTCTATATATTTTATGGAAAAATTCTGTATCTATAACCTTTTACCTACTTTACTTGACATCTTATAAAGCTAATTTATAACAATGGACGAGGTAGAAAATGAATTTTGACTCAATGTTATACTCTAGAACTAAAGGTCACAAATTCAAATTTCAGCCAAATTAACTAAAAAAGATTCCAAGAAAATATCGTGCACCCTTTTATGTGGTTCATAATTTTGTGGACCATTTCTTGATAAGTCTTTGAGATTTGCATTTCCTCTCAGAATTATCTGAGTTTGTGGTAATAATATTAATGTCCACATATTGTGGTTGAATCTAGCTGATTCAACTCATAAATTCACCAATCATAAGGTAACTTAGTGGTTCTTCTCTTAAATCTAGGTCTTGCATTTCTTTTTTCTCATTCAAGACTTAATAGGGTTAATTAGTTCGGGCTTTACATGTAGTAGGTCGATCGAATCTTGCGACATAATGTGATTGAGATACACCATAGCCATTGATCAGCCCAACAAGTCAATTGCTCAAGAAAATTTAGGAAAGAAAACCTCTTTCTCCAAATTTTAAGCAAAAATGTGACATTAAAGTTAAAATAACAAGGTGAAGAAACTGCACTAGAATACATACTACAATGATGGAACAATAAGATTGTCCTATTTGAAAAGTTTTACTAACTGGAGAATCTACCTGCAGACAACCTAGCTCTTCGACCGGGTGTTTATTTTCTTCTGTGCTGGATGTTAAAAGAGTGATGAAAGCATGAGTATGCATATATCAGTCTTTTGATGTCACATTTTAGATATTAAGGACTTCAGATTTAGTTCACTTTCTTGTATTTCTTCCAGGCTTGAAGAAGTTGATGATGATGAAAGCACTTACTAGGATTGTGTAAAGCAAAAAAGGAAATTCTTTTGTTTATATTGGCCCAATAGTTATTTTATGATAAGATATTTGAAGAAGGTTTTGCAGCCAACTAAAAATTACAAACTCTGGGAGAAGGAGATGAACTAATCATAAGAACTATAACTCCATAATGTCTAATTAAATGTGAAAAGGAAAATATTTAAACTTTGATTTCAAAGTAAACAATGAGATGGATGGTCTATCGTTAATTAAACTTTGACTGTGTTAGGTAATTAAGAGTAAAATATTGTAGTCGATGAACTTACAATAGTTAATGAATAGACATTGATGTGGTTTTAATTAACAATAGCATGTGAACCCATTAAATTAGCTTGTTCAAGTTCCTTAAGTTTGAATCTTTCACTTGTGATATATATATATAATGAAGAGTAGTGATTTGGCTATCTACTTTGGTTGTTGGAGTTTGGCCCCTCTCTTTTGGTAGGAAGCTGTGTGTGGGGAAGATTCCATACAGCTTTCTTTATCAGTAGGTACCCAAAATATGCAAAAACGTCATATTGGTTTAATTGATTCTTTCAATATAACTTGTGATCAGTAAAAGACATCAGGTAGCTAGAAAATCCATTGACAAGGCCTTGCTTGCTACTTGCTATTTAAGGATTGCTCTTTCGCCAATGCCAAAGCAATAAATTTGTTTTCTATAAGGGACCCGGATTTGGCTCGCGTTTTATCGTTGAAAGTGAGATTTCAATCAAAAAGCTTATGGATATATATACTTCTGTTAGAGAAAGAGAGAGAAGAAGGGAATTACGATTTGTCACTATCTCTCTGTTCACAAGATACTTGCCTAACTCTACATCACTGCATGTGAAATACTTCTTTAGTGTATTTTCTTTTCTTGCATTTATATATATATATTAAGTCTAATGATGGGATTTTGTGTTCCTACTCACCAAAAAATATTTTTCTTACTAAGTTGTAATAGAGTAGTAGTCAGTGTGCATGATTGTGTCCAATCAAATTTTTCTTCTAATTTTATTTATATGAAAGACAAAATATAATAATAAAGAAAGTTAAGAATGGATGTGGTTGAGTCATTCTTCCATAGAAAACATTTAAATATATCTTTCTTCTTTGCCAAAAGTTACATTTATTTAGTAAAAGATGATAATTTTATAATTTATACTCTACCAGATAATACACTTTTTATGGCTGTAATTTAAGGATATATTAATTTAACGTGGTTAATATAATTTTTTAAATAATAATTTTTATATTTTTTTTAAATTAAATTTTATAAGTTGAAGTATTTAATAGAATAATATTTTTATAAATTGAAATATTTAATAAGTGCAATTTTATAAATTAAAATGTCACTTAAATTTGCAAAAAATAATAAAAAAATTTAACAAAACGTACGATATCGTTTGAACTCTGTATTGATTATAAATATATATTTTTCTGTAAGTTTTGGAATTTCATTACTTTTAGCTTCTTGATTGTCAATATATATTCCTAAATCATAATTTTTTTTCTTATGTTCAAAAAGTAATTATTTAATTGACTTTGAATATGTTGAAGCTCATAACAATAACAATGGTTCTTCTAATTTCATACCCAAACAAAAACCATGATAGTTGAAATACATAACCAGTTCGTTCACTATCACATCACATAAAACCCATAACCAGAAACTAACATCCATTTTTTTATTCTAACAGACAAATTTTAAATCAGCTTTATTATCTAAATCAATACTATATACAAACATAACAAGCGTACAAGAAGAAGACTCTTATTTTCAGAATCTAATTACATAGTAACTCACTCTTATAACCCTTACTATCTTTTTTTGTTTTTCTACTTAGCACGAGTTATTTAAGAAATTTGACTAATCTCTGCTCTCTCCTGAAGACAAAAAGATTGACCTGGAGGAGTTTGGATTGTGTAGAATCAAACTCATGTCTTAAGCCATAATAATTAATCCCACAAGTGTTCTTTGGTGCTGAATTATCTCTATTCGGATTACAACCTTTGCTATCTTAGTTTTATATTTATTCAATTCTAAAAATAAAGTCTTAACTAGTGTATTCAAGTCATCACAAAGAAAGAAAAAAAAAACTAAATAATGCAATAATTAAAAATTTGAAAATCACATTATGTTTATACATCTATGTAATAAAAGTATATACTATATGTAATCGATAAGACTCAGAATTCCCTCCTGAGAGGTTGGGTAGCAAAAAAATTTAAAATTTTCTGGAGAATTTTTTTTTTTTTAATAAATTATAATTGGCGAGTTTTACCCTAATCCGACTTCCCCTTCGAAGAGAAGCCACAGACGTGAAAGGAGCTTCTTATGTTAATCTAAGCAGAGGTTGGTCATTAGTTAGTTCGATACTTTCATCTAAGGAAACAGACTTTTAATAACAAACACGCAGGCGGTTAACACAAACAAACGTGTCAAACGACATTCATTTTTTCCCCGATGTATTTTGTTTGGGCCTTCTAAAAAGTTTCCTAAACTGCACGAATCGTCGTTTATCTCGTTCGAGAAATGGGATAAAGAAGCCCACAGAAAGCTAAGCCCAATAAATTAAAGGCCCATTAAATGAAGCGCACAGAAACAATGGAAAGAGGTTGTTTATGTTTTTTTTTTTTCTTTTCTTTTCTTTCTTTATTTTAATTTCTGCGGTCTTGCTCATTTAAGCTCTTGATTAGATAGTAGAAGTTGATGAGGATTATTTGAAAATATATGCTTTTGTTAGGCTTATTAAGCACAAAATACTCCCAAAAAGAGAAGCTGTGATAATGGATTTTACAGGGAAAAAGAGTAATAGCGCTCATAGAGGCAAAATCTCCTGATTTGGCATTAAGAAAAACTGCTCTGAGCTTCCAAAAATAAACATGAAAATGGAGATATTTGGATGAGGCAAAATTTCCTACATATATTATAAGATTGATCAGAAATAAAACATTTCTTTACAAAGGCCTACGTTCACATTCTTCCAAGATGAATGGTTACTGAGAGGACTACAACTATCGATCTATCACCTACGTTTGGGTGTTTCTCCCATGATTTTTGGAGGACTCCTAATCACTGACCTAAAATGGAAGGAAGATCTGGCAATCCTGCTCCTACCATCTTATCTATTTTCTTTTCTTTTTTACTGCTTTTGCTACTACCACCACCACCCTCCCCCCATTGTCTTCAACAATAAAACATTACTCTCTTCACATTTTCTTTCAAAGCCGGCAATGGTCGGACTCCAGATTCTCGTGTTCCCTTGCTACCATGACCTGTCGAGCCATGTTCGTGGATTTCTGGTTCCATGTAAAATCGGGCTCGAAAAGCAGCTAAATGAGCATAATATGCTGGAGGAACTGTAAGGAAACCCCCAATTAGCTATCATTTTTCATATAGTGCTAAGAGCTCCTGCAGTGAACCTCATTAAACTACTAAGTTCATTACTATTTTTCTTCTCAATACTCCAAAAAACAGAAGATTCCATAAAAATACCACAGTTGTTCAGTTAAGCTTTTGAAGCATTAATGTTATTCCATTAAACTAAAGCTCAAATAAACTCTTAAAATAATACCTACCAACAGAAACAGAGCGAGTGCACCTTGCATATGTGTAACAGAGATTGTTTGTCAGTGACTGTATTCCATCAGCAGTAAAGTTGTTCTCATCCCATAGTACATGGTAGTGAGCAGGCCGGCTTGTCCCCTTTAACATTAAAGGAAAGAAAACATCATTTCATTTGAAAGAGCAGCAAGACTACAAGAATTTTGTACAACACAAATTTCGTAAGAAGCAACATATGCAAGATAAATCCTCCTCAGCTTATTCTGAATAATTCATTAACTAAGACCTAGCAAAAAAGGGGAGCAGCATGTCAAAGCAACAAGCCAAGTGTTACAGAGCTGCAGGATTACTCAAATCATAAATTATTTAGCCTTTCCTATGACAAATAAAATCATGCGAATGTTAAATCGAATACACACAATTGATGATATTAGATTTATGTTGGGCACGAGTACTGTTCATTAGAATAATTTGTTCACCAGGACAAGCCAATTTTGCTCAACAAATCCATCACAACATGTGAAAGTTCAACTAGGAAGCAGGTAAGGAAATTTCCAGAAAGCACTCTACATTGATATAAGTGCAACTGGCAACCTATTCCTTTCTGTTCATTCATTTCATTTGATAACATTTACAAATCCTAAACTGCCTCACCATCCTAAATGATAATGACCACTATCAGAAAGTATAAAGAATGTAGATGGACTTTACATTTATACGCCTTATAAATTAAAACAGAAACTATAATATCATATTACTTGATACAATATGCATAAACTAGCAAGAAAACTCATGAGAGAGAGGAGAGAAGTTCTACCTGAATACCAGCATGGCTACAGAGATAAAAATCAAATTCTGTTGGATGGCAAATTTTAGAATCAACCACAGTGCCTGAGAAACAAAAACAATATCATTAGATAAATAATACACCATTTTCAACACATACAAAAGAAAAGAAAACAAATAGGATACGTTTCTGCAGAGTTACTTAAACTTTACCAGGTAATATATTTCCACTCTTGTCTGTGCTGCCCCTATCTCTATGGTTGTTAGCAAATAATCGAGTATGGTGTCGTTTTTGCACAACAATGAAAGTCACGGGTGGTTGATAATTTGGTTCCAGAGAAGCACAAGCCTGCAAGAAAAATTATTTAGTAGCACCACTTTGTCTTCTATCTTGTTCCACAAAATTTACAGGGTTTACGAATATAGAAGGTTCCATTCTCACCTTCCGGATTGCATCTAATTCATAAAGCAGAACTTGATAAAATTGCCCTTCACTAACACCATCCCTGATCAAATTAAGTGGCATAAGCATTATCATATGGACTAGAAATACAAAGAGTTCTTGACTCTTGAGATACATGTATTTTACATGTGAAATATGAATAACACATATACTTGCACACACAACTGCATCTGCACAATTAAGTGCATTTACAATTATGTGAGAAATGCAGTATGGCGTTGGCAATTCTCCACATAAATCTGAAATATCAACCTGTAAAATATGATCCTTAATGGCTTTTGTCCTGTTGCTTTCCTAAATGAAACCAGAAGATCTCTGCAAAGAAGAAAATAAGTCATTGATCAAACTGTAACAATAGAGAGAATAACACAGAAGAAAAAATAAGAATTCAGATGACAACTCCCCTAGAAACCAAAATTCATTTACCTGATCATGCCACCACTGACTGTCCCACGAACAGGATCCTGCCATGTTTTATACAAGTCTTGTATGAGTTCTTGTCTGTGAGCTTGAGCACAAACTAGTCCAGCATATTTTGTCACTTCAGGCCAGTCCTGAGAAGCAACTACCTATAGTAGGAACATCGTTATCAACAACCAGTTCTCCACACTTGTTGAGTTGAAAAATTACTACATAATGTCAACTAGGTGAGAAATCATACAGCAGCAATTGAGGGGCTCGAGTCCTCCCCATTCTCTGGGTGAGTCACATCTGCACCAAATATAATGGTCGGTATGTCACTGACTAATGGAATTCTGCAGCTGATGGCATCTAGAAGGACAGTGTTTCTACCACCCATCTGCATCAAGTACAACAGGAAAATTTTGATATATTAAAAATCTAGGATATATGATTCAGACGTAAAAATTATTCCGGAGTAATTTTAGAGAAAGAGAAAAGAAGCTTAAAGACTATGGCATTTATTCCAGGAAAATCAAATGATTGTCAAGAAAGTTGGTTTAACCTTAACATTAATCTTTAGGGAAACATTTGCCAAATACTGCTTGCTGATCTTGAAGACATGTTTTGTAAGACAGCACTGTGATATTAAACCAAGATCAGTTTCACATATTCGCTTGAGATCACCTGAAAAGAAAGAATTGTAAGAACATAAAACTGTCAGTTCAAGATCGTACATAGAGTTTTTTACACTTGAATCAAGTAACACAAGCAAGCACTAAAAATTACAAATTAAAAAAGTAGTACAAGCATTGTACTACCATATAGGGAACCGTTGTTGTCGGGTAGAATAGCTAATAGAAGCTCCAATTCCTTTCCTTTGGTTTTGTTCATGGAAGCATGATAAACATGTTTCAGAGCTTTCTCCACTTGCTCAGGTCTTGCATTGTAGATAGGAATAACAGGCTCTGGATTGAACTCCTACATAACAGAACAAATCAACAAACTAACTAAAGAAAAGTGGTTGGGGAGAAAATAAAGAGCACTTTGATAACGTAGTATGAAAATTTGCAGCTTATAGAAACTACCATCCCAGAGACTTGGCACATCTGAGCAAGTTCATTGCAAAACCCATGGGCAACGCTCTCTTGAACACTCCTTGAAAAGTTAATGCATGCCCATCGGTTTACAGTCATTCCATTGATCATTTTCTGCACATACAAAAAGCAAGTGAGCTAAGATGTTAGCATTACAATCTATATGATAAATATAGTAAACAAAAATGAAACTAAGAAATAAATTATCAGCTCCATTAAATTGGGTCAAAACATAATAGGAAATACCAGAATGCCAAGTTCTACAATTAGAAGTCATAAAACCTCCTGAGACATGCTACGGCTAGCTTGTGCAAATGGAGGAATTATACAGAGTTGTTTCTACTTTCTGAATACACAGTTGCTAGGGTATAGAATTTGTTTAAGCTGCTTGATATGAAGTCATTCAAGTGAATGAAAAACATTTGGAATCCACCATCAGCTTAGAAAGATTGGAATTTTCCAGTATAATACCTTATTCATCATGTTCCACTGGCCAACCTGTGGCAAACAGTCCTTCTCCTTTCCAGTTTCATGATACTTCAGCTACAGATAGAGCATAATCAGAGAATGAAAGAGGAATAATGTTAATTATCTTTCTGAGAATAAATATAGGGATTAGGAATAGAAGAGATGGTGTACTACCCAAGGAGCAGGAAGAATTCGAGCCTCAACAGAAGCTAGCTTTTCACTGATTTTGATCCCGAACTCCTTTGCATAAGGGTCTTGATCGTAAGCATTATGCTGAACTGTCTGCATGTATTTAAAACAGCATGGAAAATAAAAGATAAGAACTATCATTTTGAGAGAAATACATACTTACCCAATTTGAGAAAGAGAGAAAATCATAAATTACAAGTACCTGCAAAATGTCATTTTCCCTATCCCTAGGTCTTTGGCATGTAACTTTCAAAAGGGCAGTAATTTGCCTCTCATTCAACCTTTTGGTATATCTCTGCCCCTCCACAATTTTGCAAGCCTAGCAAAGGAAGCAGATTTCAATATAGGGTTTATGTGAGGAAACTGAAAACTGAAAGAAAGTTAACAGGTATAATTGAAAAAAAATATTTCAGTGGCCTTAACTTACCTCCATTGGTAGATAGTTCGCCTTCTTTTGGTTTCCTACTTGAAGGCAAGGTAGATGCGTATGTTGAATGGTGAAGCCATACATTTCCTGGAAGTACTCTACCACTGACTTCATAGTCGAGTTATCATCAACTGGAAATCTAAAGAGGAAAATTTTTTTATAATTAGAACACCACAAAGAATTATCAAAGTTCAAAAATCATTCAAGGAGGGAAAAAGAAAACTTTAATTGCACACTGAATAGCTACTAATTACTTGGCTTTTCTTTCTTCCTCACCAAGAAGAGAATCTACCGACATCCAGTGACAGAAATTTGAGAGAGCACATTTAAACAAGATAAGTAGGACTTACACAAGTTCTCTTGTAGGCTGAGATGTCAATCCTGAGACACGATACTTCCTCCGTAAATTTCCTCTGTGAGTCACTTCGACTTTGACACCTCTAAGGGCCTTTTTAATCTGTTAATGTTTACAATAACATCCCAAGTTATCAGAATTACCAAGAAATGATAATACCATATATCACTTGGTAAATTAAATGTACCTTGATTCTATCAGCATCAGACAGTGGCCTTGACAACACACCTTTGCCCAGAAGCTGGGCGACAAACTCAATTACAGGGAGAGGTTCAATGAATGCAGCCGAAGCCATATCTATATTCAAAAAAAAAGAAAAAGAGAGACAAATCATTAAGTACATCTGAAAAATCTCATTGGATATTCTAAAGTCTGGTAATTCAGTTACCAATATTCAAGGACAGGCCCATTTGTGTAGGCCTTATACTCTGGTAAAACCCACACCAGGACTCCAAGCCATCACCAAGCCGCTGTGGTGTTCTAATATCAGGTGAAAAGAAGGATCTTCCAACGGGGCAGTACCTACACAGAAAGTATAAAATGTAAAAAAAATGAAAAGTAAGTTATGCTTTGCTTATTGAGAACCAATTATAAATTTCTCATAGACTTCGCAAGAAATTATACCTCTTTGATGAGAGCTCCCTCAGTACAATATCGAGAATTTGTAAAGCTTCCTGTGGTGCATCAGCACGTTTACCAGCCAAAAATTGACCCAAATGATACATGTTAGCTCTTGCAACAGACTTGATCACCACTTTGTACTCTCTTTCTCTCCTGAAAATTTGCATGTGGGTCCATTAAAATTATCTACTCTGTGCACATATAAAACTAAGGCAAAAATTAACACGCTTTAGAATGATAATAAAGAGAACATTTATCCTTTTCATTAGATTTCAACGACGCTCATCCTCGATTTTTGAAAGTTCTTAAAAAAGTTGAAAACCAAAAGAGCTCAAAATTTTCGATAGAGCAAAATAATTATAAATACTTACTTGGGACCATTGTTTCCGTCATCTTCATCAATAAGCTTGATCGTGAACTCCTTCCAAGCAAAGGGAAGCTCACCAGCTGTATACAGACTCTTTCTTCCATCATAAGCAGGTAATCTCATTCCTAAATCAGATTCTTTGTAAAGTCTCACGAGCTCTGCCATGACAGCTCTGTTCGTAGTTCTTGATGCCACTTCAGGAGTTATTGTAACCTGCAAGAATCAGAAGAGACGGTGAAAAACGCTAACAAACAATAAGAACAAAATTAATAGTCTGGGTCAGGACTTGTAAATGCCATTAGAAAAAAAAGTAAAAAAGGAAAAACAGAAACCTTCAATTCCTTCTGCAATGTACAGCATAAAAAAAGTTAACGGCATGAACATGTCCATTGTCAGATTCAAGGGCCACAAATTCTCAAGGACATTAAAAAAAAAAGAAAGAAAGTCATATAATAAAACAAAGAAAAACCCCAGCATTAATAATCTGCTTCAGCATATTAACAACCATGTTTTAATGCAAGAACAACTGAGAAGAAGAGAGAGAGAGAGAGAAAATAATAACGATTATCACACGTTCAATGTCAGATTAAGGGCCCCCATTGGTATACCAGAATCCAAATAATAGAAAAACCAAGGTTTTGCTCTCCAGTACAATTACAGCAATGTTTAATGTAAAAACTAAAACCCCATAAAACAAAGAAACTTACATCATACTGGTTCAAGTCCTTGTCTGGTAACTCTGCAAAGAAGTGATTGGCCTTAACAATACATCTTGTCCCCAGTTGACCGTAACTAGGCCTAGGAGCAAAATTAATTGACTTGCTAGAACTGGGGAACCCCAAACCCATCTCCATTCCACAAGAATTTCCATTTGACCCACTCGGAGAACTTGCCAAGAGATCACCAGATGGATTCACAGGCTTGTGTACCACAGTACAAGGCCTTGAACTGGGTCTCATACAGACATCTCCTTGATCAGACTTTCTACCGCCCCTTCCCCTTCTTCTTCCTCGGTTTTTTGTTGGAGGTGAAGTCAGGTTTTGGGGTTTACTGTTGTGGGTTTCCTGAGATGGAGGTCCCTTACCATTTTGAGCAGTTTTGTGGTGTTTTTGAGGTTGGTTCATAGTATTCTGCAAGTGGGTTTTTATCACTAAGTGCTGCTCTGAGCTCTCTTTCATTTGCCTTATAGGCATTGCTGACTTTTCCTTTCTCCCCTTTTCTCCTCCTCCTTTTTGCTTCTTGCTCTCTGAAACTTACAACTCAAAACACAGACGCTTGTTTTCAAAATAGTTAAGGTTCACCAAATGGCAGAAATATACTTTCTTTCTCTTCTAGTCTTCCCACATTTGCCTCACAGACTGAGGATTTAGACCCATTTATCCACTGGAAAAAAAAAACATAAAAACAGATAAGGCAAATGCATGTAAGACAAGTGACTAAAATTTGAAGAAACTACAAAGAAACAGGAATAATAATGATGATGATGATAGTGCATCATTGCTGTTGAAGCAAAATAAGAGTATGGCTTTGTTGCATATTGCAAGCATTAGTATTCCTTTGAAAATTTTGGAACCCAAACTATTCACCTCTTCTCAGCAGACAAACCCACAAAAACAAATTGAAAAAGAAAATTAAAACCCGAAAACAGGAGCCACAGTTTCCATCTGACAAGGTGACATTGCAGAACGATTGAGTGAAGAAGGCTTGAAACGTAAAGATGCAAGGAATGTGGAAATAATGTAGACTAATATTTGTATGGTATATATTTTACTTTTTAGAAAACTTGGACTTGGATAATTCGTTTTTACCCCCTTGAATCTATACCCAAAATCTAAAGAACCAAGCCAAAAAAAAAAAAAATCCCCAAAAGAGACCGTTAGCTATGCAACTCGAGAAATGATAAATGCAGACAACACAAAGAATCACCAACCAAAAAAACCCCAAAATCTTCTTTAGATGGTTCTATTAGTAAACCACTCGCCTAAATTACGGAGACAAAAACAAACAAACAAAGTAAACAATAGAAACTAAAAAATAAAAATACGAGTAGAAGCCCAAGAAGTAGAATACCAGGTGACAAAATGACATTCTTAAAACCTGTCCCTACGCAAAACTGAAAACCCCGCGAGGGAAAAAATAGAATAGAAATGAATACACCCAAGCAGATAAAAACACAAAAAAAGCATTAAAAAATTATATTTTTCTAGAGTTTTCTGAAAGCACAACACTACACATAGAAGAAAACAAAAGGCAACAAGAAGAAGGTATATACAAAGAGAAGGAATAAACCTTGAAAAGGGAAGTAAAATCGCTATCTGAAGGATATCCAAAAATTAATTGCCAGTATGGAAATGACCAAACCAAAGAATAAATACAAAGTCCACAACTTGAAATACTCTCAACCAACTCCTAAACACGCTCAATAACCATGAAATGAAGCACCTAACAGCTTACAAGAGAGAGAGAGAGAGAAACAAACACATAAACACAGTTTGGGTTTTAGAGATGGAAGGCAAAGAAACGTGATTGGATTAAAAGAGAAGCAAAAGTGGAGACAAAGTCGGTTTTTCAAACAAAAAAAAATACTCTAAGAATGCAGTTTTCAGAGATTAGAAAAGAAAAGAGAACCAAGTAGAGGAGAGAGAGTTTATGTTAAAGAGAGAGATGATGATGATGACGATGAATCTTTATACACGCATGCAAGTGCTTTTGGTGTTTTCTTTATCACGTGTAAAAGACATCGTAAGGCCTCTGCCCTGCCCCCTCCCCTCCTCTTCACACCTCCTCTGCTTTTTTAAATTAGCCTCTCTCTGTCTCTCTCTAGTTTTGGTTTCTTGACTGATCGCGCAGCCTCGGGCACGTACGAAGACCAAAGCATACTAATATAACGTAATTTAAAGTGTATATTATATATATATATATATATATATATAGAGAAAGAAAGGAAAATGTACAGATATAGAGAGAGAAAGGGAAAGTGACGGTGGGGAAGAATAGCATACTATAGTCCAAAACAACTCAAACTCACTCAGCATTGTAAAAGTAATCATATACACAGAAGAAGAATAATTCGAACTTGCAGTCCTTTCTCTTGCAGAGTTCTCCGTATGTTAATTTTTCTTTTTTAGTCGTAGGAAGTGGATATAGACCCAAAAAAAAATATTATTACTTGCATAATAATATTTATCAAATTATCACGTAAAATACCTCTTAACTCCACATTTATTTTTCTTTATATCTTTTTTTTTATCTCTAAAGAAATGAGAAGAATTTAACTAATTAAAAATATAATCTTACTTTATCTCTCCCTTTGTATCCTTTTGATATATTATTATTATTAGATAATTTGCCACCACCACCACCATCAATGCCACCTTAGGCAATTCTTCAACGGTCCATTCCATGGGTCCTTTTGAACTCTGGGTGCACTTCTTTTGATCTCTTAGTGGACCCCATTCGGCTTTTTGTATTAATGCTTTGATGATGAATCTTGTGGGTATAAGACTCTACTTTATGATCTCCACCATCACCAATATCATTTCATTTTAATGGCGTTGATTGTCACTTCCGGTGGCAAAATATAATTCACTTCGATACATTTATAATTTTTTAATTTTATAAAAAAAAAGCTAAATATAATTAAACCTAATCACAGTCTGATTTTAAATTTTTTACAGTTTTGGTCAATTTCTATAAATGACTTGATTCCTTCAAAAATCAAAATTGAACTTAGAGCTTGGTCATACTTGAAACTGTGGAGAATACAATTGATATTTTATTATTCATTTTTTTCCCTAATTGGCAAATATTTAAAATTAATAAATGATGCAATTTGGGTTAGTAAAAGATGAGGGATGTACGGAGATGATACGCGTGATCATAGTCATAGGGTGGTTAAGGTGGGTGGAGAGGTACTTGATTATAGCCTTGGATTTTAGGAGGGTGACGAGTGACAAGTGAGGTAAGGACAAGAAAAAGGAGAGACTCTGGTGTGAGTTTGAGAAGAGTAGTGATTGAGTATGAAGTGTTTGTATGATGACATAATAGACTTGGGAGAGGAAATTTGGGTCCCACTTTCTCGGTGGGAAATCAAACTTCGTTTGATGAAAGCTCTGTTATTATATTTCTTTGGGTGGACTGTGATTGGCATTGCGAGAGATCATTGCTTTTTGACCATTCTTAGAAGAGTTTCAACTTTATGTGAGTATTCTCATTCATGTAAAAGCAAGCATGCATTCATAAATAATAGCCGTTGAATTAATTCGGGTTGATTATGCTAATTAAAGTTTTTATAATTCTGAATATTTTCATCGTTTTATAAATTAAAAATTTTTAGTAACTCTTACTTATTTTCAATATTATAAACAAAGAATATTTCTCAAAAAAAATAATAAACGAACAATAGAAAATGAGTCGTTTAAAAAATATTTTTTCAAAAATAATTTTTTAGGAAATAGTTCTCGATGGAAGCAAACATAGTCTAATTTCTTTAAATTTTATTTTGGTTTAATTGATATGCATAGATTGTTAATTAGCCTCTTAATGGCAGAGAGAACTAATATTGCCAGGTTGTCATTATTTGTATGGATTTATTAATATATTAAATTTAAATAAAATTCCAAACAAATTTTTTCACACTGACACATGAGGTGAGGATGAAATTACCAAATAGCCTTTTTAAGAAAATTTGGTCAAATTCAAAACAAGAAAATAACAGAAAAGTCCTTCTCTTTCAAAAATTTCAAACATAGTAGTCAAATGCTTGCAACAATCACATTGCATAAATCGTGCATGATGTGAGGAGTGAGAAGTAATTAACCACGTCATGAATTATAATCACTATCACGTTCATTGTTTATTTTTGAAAAATAAAAGAGGAAAATTTGTGTAAACCTCCATTATTATTATTTAATTAATAACTAAATAATGAAAAATACTCGCTTTTCCTTTTTATTTGATTTTGAAAATTTAAAGATATCTCAATGATTTATAAAGAAAAGAAGTCTATTTACACAGTTCTCGACATACAATTCTACGACGCTCGTTAAATAATATAATTAGTTGATATGATAAAAAATATTAATTTCATAAAAATAAAAGTATAAATTCGTCTTTTAAAACATTTATTTTGCGTTTAGGTCTAAAATTTTTATTAAAAAAATATAGACATCAACCCATAAGCAAGCAAAAACCCTATGCACGAGGTGAATAATGAAACTTACATAATAGGAAGAGTAGGACCATATGATATAGGGTTCAAGAGAAAGTCTATGGATTGAATGGCTAGAAATGAACTAGAAACATTACAACATCTTTTTAATTAGAGTAGCATGCATATGGTGACTATGGCCCATACAACCAACATAAATGAAAATGTACCTTTTCGTTGGATGGTTGTGGATGCTAAGAACAAGTAAGTCCACACCACCATAAATGCACCAAATCATGACATGGGGTTGTGTTTTTTTATTTTTTTTTTTTCAATACTAAAAGGAGTTAGTGACTTTGGAAAGGGTATGGGCCTGTTTTGTTTTGACATGAAAAGGGTTTTGGAAGCATCCTATTTTCATCAAAATCAAATTGTTATAGATATATAGATTAGGGACAATTGAGGCATACTAAGATAGATGGGCAGCGTTTGTTTTGTTTTGAGCAAATTGGGATTTGTTTTGTCTCCCCACATAAAAATACAGTATGTAAGAGTATAAATGTTCAGTGTGTTTAGTGGCTGTGGACAAATTAGAGGCATATTTGAGACTTTGGGGAGTGGAGATGGCAGTGGGGTTAGGGCGAGGTGGGGCTTCCCAAGCAAATGTCTTCCCCACAATTGAGATGGATGAGAGAGTGCCTATGATGGGCCCGCCCGTCTTCCACATTTGTATATTAATAATTCATCTTGTTGTAATTATATATAATTGCAGTTCAGATCCAACACTGCATATAATTTAAATAGGGCAACTCTAACGACACGGCGATTAACAATATATTCAAGTATTAGCATTTATAATTAAACTATTCAATTTTAAAAATAAAATTAATAAATTACAAAACAAGTCCTAATTTATAGAATGTAATGTGAAAGTAATGGATGGGCCAAACGCATCCTAGAAGTGCGTTTAGAGCACGATCAATGATTGATTAATAGGAGTTGGTCTTATCATGTCACGTGAGGCCCATGTACAGTAAGTAGTAATAAGTGGTGAGTGGAAACCTAGTTGAGATCTATGCATCATCATCATCATCATCTCCACAATCCTTTCTTCTGCTCTTCATATTTTCCTTTTTGTCTTATAGAATATTCATATATGGTTTTATAACACCATACTGTCTACTGTCTATATATATAGGTAATTAATGTGATTAATGATGGACCCCATTAATTTATTATTGGTTGAAGCAATGGGCACTCATGGAAAGTACACGCATGAAGTCAACTAATACAAAAGGTCTGCTTCTGTAACTCGTTAACTGGAGGTAGGTACAGCTCATCACTTCCATTTTTTTTTCAAAAAAAAAAAAAAAATAAAAATACAAATGTCAACAAATTAGGAAACTTGATAATAATAACAATAATACCATATAACAACAATGATTCTTGATCTTTTATAAGTTTTTGACATGAATTTGCATTGTCTTGAGAAGTGCAGTTAGAAAGAAGTGGGAGTGATTATAGGGTATAGTATGGTTAAAGGAATAGAAAAAGGAAATAATGTATAGAAATAATTCTCCCCATCACGAAACAAGAAACATATGCCAAGCATTCATAGTTTTTCGATCCTGTTAAGATTTCTTTTTTCCCTTTTATATTTCTGTGTCTTAATGTAAATTATCTCATCGGTGTCTGCCACTGCACGCGTGGCCATCTCCTCCTTCCATGGTGACTGAGATGCTTCAATTAGTTTCTTTAAATTGACCTAACAAAGAAAGATGCCAAAGAGATAAGTGGTTTGTAATTTTGTTTAGAATGTAGTATATAGTATTGACAAAGAGTATTTATTCCGAAACAAATAAAGGCCATACGTGAATTGGACGCCACAATCTAATGTTTCCCATAAATGTGGAAACCGTCCATACAAAATTACATCAAAACAGCATTAAAACAATCAATCCTTACAAACAGAATGTATGTATGTATGTATAATAATCCTCCGATTCCCAGCATTTTTGGGAAAACCATCTCCTACCAAATTGCACTGAACAAATTGTCCTTACAAAACAGATTTTATATCAATATAGACTACCCTCCAATTCTTCACATTCTCTAATTATCACATTTATGTTCAATTCAAAACCGTACGGTTGTTTATTTTTTAGAGAGAAAAATGTTAATAATTGATTTTTGACAGTAAAAAATAACTTATAAAGGTATTCAAAAATATGATTCTGAAAGCACTGTCAATAATATCCAACACCATAACCAATGGAGAGAGGAATTTCATTCATTTTTACCAAAAGTTATTCTTAGTACACTTGCCCTGTGTACTTTAACACCCCATCCCTTTGCAATTTGCATACAAAGATGAGGCTTGAACAAATAGTTATTTAATCACTGGTATATTTTTAGTTTATTATATCTATCTCTTTAGGAAGCAAAATTAAAGTGGTAACCCTAATCTTTATGTTTTGCCTTGTAAAGTGGACACTTGACCAGCACTTATAACATAAACGCCGAGATAAAGGCATGCATGCCATTGCCATTGCCATGCCATAAAGCAATACTTATATATAGAGAGAGAGTGAAAGCTGCCATTAGAACAGGCATCTGAACATTTAGCAACTAGATACTAGAAACAGGCATTATCTAATCCATAATCTAAAGTAGGTTTAGGGCTAAAGCCTAATTAAAGCGACTGCCAAAAGTAAATGGTAAAGTCTTGCACTAGCTTTATTCACCTCAAAGGTGAAATTTTTTTTCTTTCTTATGGTTTTATCTTTTTGATGAAAATGGTAAAAGAGGTCAATTATTTTCAACCCAAAAATAGCTTTATCTTTATTTTTCTTTTTAAGAAAAAGAGCAAGAGTGTTTTTATCTCTAAAATTTCTATAAAAAAACAACGAATCTGCAAAAGACATTGGATATATAAATTCTTTATTTAAATACTTTTTATTATAAAGAACAAAATTACTAATACTAGCTTTGCAATTGTGTACAGTATAGAAAAGAAATACATAATTATTTGCATGAAAGTACTAATTAAGAAAAGCAAAGCTGCTGGTGAAAGAAACACTTTGTTCCTTGCTCTCTAGCAGAGTCAGTGACCTACTTGGGGGCGACCCGCGAGCAAAATTACCATTGGTTGAGGAGATGATGGTTTACAATAATCGAAAGAGGTGCATGCATAGTATAATAACTGTGAGGCCCAACCTTAATCGTCCAATTAGTTAGCAACTTTGGGCCAGAGGCAGAGGTCCCAGCCGGTGATGAAAAAAGGAAAGATAGGTTCGAAAGGGTATAATTATTAGCCTGAAACAGTTCAAAATGCAGACTAGAAATAGGGCCCATTTAGGGCAGCATCGTCGCTAATTATTTACCAAAAGTTTCGTTGTTTCGCACTTTCACTTTTCAGCACTCCTTCCTCCTTTTATTTATTTATTACAATATCCACATGTTCACCTCCAGCAGCGGACCAGCCCTGACCCTGATATTTGGGAACCAAAAAATAAATTTACTAATTACAAAGAGCAAAATTATTATTTTTTTTTTTGTAATTTTTCACTGTATGAGCTAAAATCCCTCTTGATCTGCGTTTGTTCACCTCTATTTTCATTAATTCAAATTATACGAGATTTTACTAATTTTATAGAAAGACTCAAACCGTAACCACTGTAAAAATGACAGTAGAGTCATATAACTGAATGTCCAGACATTTTATTTTCAGAATTACTATTTTTTTTAAAAAAAACTAAACTTGTAGCTCTTAAATAGACAGGATCGCTGTGAACAATTTTGATTTTGCAAATCACTTAGATTTAGTATTAGACAGTGACGTCTTTCATAAAGTTTAATAGGACACAAACAAATTACAATGATGCTACGAATCAAAATCTTTGAAAATCAAACAGTAGCTTTTCCTTTTTCTTTTTAACCATGGAAGGCTTTTTCTTCTTAATTTTTAAAGCTAAAAAATGGGGAAGTTACGTGTCGTCTTCGTGCAGAGAAAACAAACAAACGGCAAAACCTTTAAGTATATTTGTCGTTTTGCCATTCTAAGCTGCTTTGCGTTGCAGCTTTGAAGCAGGTGTAAAAACTTAGGTCCCCATCAAAAGCCTCCCATTATACCTTTTATCATTCAATCGTCAGAGCTCAAAAAACACCAAAGTACTCTGTATCCCACTTTAATCATCACCCTAAGCTTTCCTTTTATGTTAAATCGTCCTAATTTTGTGAGAAATTCTAAAACTATTACTATATTAATTACTTTGCCACTTTTGTCGCATTCTCTCAATTTGTAAATTCAAAAATTTTTAATTATGAGTCTCAGTCTCTATACTTGCCTTTATATAGCCAAATACTATATACTGTAATTATTAATTTATTTATGGCGAGGATTTTCAGAGATGATTTAATAAATTGAAAAAGGAAAATGTTTTGTCTCATAGCTGTTGAATTGGGTCCCACAAAAATCTTATAGTCCATGGGCTAATGAATGTCTTTTGGTCGGGGCCCATGCAATCGACCAACTCCAGTCCGTACGGTCGGTGTTTGGGCTCTCTAAAAGCGCACAAAAGAAAGGATGTTGTTCGTTCCCCTCTAGTTTGGTAGCCATACAGAATAGCTCGATTCTTTTGTCCTCAAAATACTGCTTTTGTTGGCGTAGCCGTATCCGTTTCTGTACAATTTTATGTTACGATGCCGCTTTTTTATTCTCTTGACAGCGATTTATCGCCAAAAGCTTTAAATCAAATTAAATTTCCTTTTCTTTCTTTTTCTTCTCCCTTTCAAAAGTCGTTTATTTCGGTTAAAACTCTACAATTGCTGAACCAGGAAAATACTTTATTAATTTAAATGATTAAAAAATAATATACAATGTCATTTTATTTTTCTATTTAATAAATTACACAGAGCGCTAAGACTTTATTTGAAAAAAAAAAATATATTTATAAAGAAAATAAAAACATAATGTATTTCCAACTGGAACCTTGAAAAGTAAAAGTTATTATTGCTTTTAACAGTTTTATTTAAATTGAAAAAAATGGAGAAAATAACAGCTTTTTGTTTGGACAAAAAGCCGAAGTGAGGGTTGATGTGTTAAAGACCAAACATTATCGTCTTCATACTTTCCTTGACTGGTACTTGATTTATCACTGTTGATCTTTATTATCTTTATCTTTTTTTATGAGAAGGCAGTTTCTTTCTTCTTTTTTTTTTTTTAATCGAATCTTTATAGTATAAAATAAATGAACGTACGTGTGCATATCACATCATATCATATTAAAGATTAACTTTTTTTTTTTTTTAAAAAAAAAGAATAATCTTATTGTCCTTAGCAACCACAGTGTTTGCTTTTCTTCTCTCTTTGCCCTGTTTTATACATGTGGAGCTGTGGACCAATCGATGTCTGAACTCTAAACAGGAGAATTACAAATTTCTTTCAAGGTGGGCTGCAGAAATAAAAAATTTTGGATGGGCTCTCTTGCTGGTTACAAATAAGCCCAATAAATAACACTAATTGCAACAGGCCTGCCAAAAAGAACTAAGCCCATTTCTCTTCGAGACTTGTGTTAAAACTACTTCCTCATTTCCTAACTTTTTTTTTTTTTTTGTTTCAAAAGTATCGAAATTTTTTGAATTCTAATTTTAAGTAATCAGTATAGATATTAAATTTTCATTTATATGTATATTATAAATATTTTATTTAAAAACTTTATATAAAAGAAACATTAAAATTTCAAAAGTTTGAATAATATAATGGGAAGTGATCGCCAAATTTATATTTAAAACTGATATTAGTTGATCACACGTAGATTTTGGAATTGACAGATAAAATAAAGATTGGCCTTTTAGCTTTAAGTGCTTCTTCCATTATTTATCTATAAGTGACTTCTTGGTTGGCCAAAAACTACAAACTAAAACATTAAACAATAAGTAATGGCATAATAGTAATAATGATAATGCACATGGGATTTCTCGATTAATACGTGATTATATAATAATAATGTTTGTAGTAATATTGATTCAGAATCTGATGTCAAAGAAAGATTCCTGTCATTTTTGTCCCTATAGGTATTAATGCTAAACCGCAATAATTTACTTAATTACTATCATCGTGTCCAAATTAGTAATTTTTGTAATTCTTATCCCATTAATTGGTAGATCATATAGCAAACGATGCCTTCTCAAGGGGTAAAATTCTGCCCTAAACTGTATTATTTATTTTTTATGGTCTTTCTTAAATTGTAATATTGTGAAATCCGGATTTTGAAATATTTTTGTTTTTTTTGAAAAAAAGAAAACACGTCGTACTGCAAAAGAAAGAAAAACTACATTACATGACAAAGAAAAATAATGACGTCTACTTTTCACTATTAAAGAAATGGATATGAAATCTATCCCAATAGGAATTAGGAATTAAAAAAAAGAGGGTAGCAAGAGAATTTTGCCTTTGATACGTCTAAAGGGTGGCTTTGAATCTGGCCAAGAAACGGGTAAGGTTCAGTTTAGACAAGAGGCGGAGAATTTCAAAAGAAAAACGTCAAATGTTGCTCTTTTTCCCATTTAAATTAATTAATTACTCAATAATAATAATAATAACAATGTCTTCTGGAGTAGTATCTTTGAATTCAAATGAAAGAAGATTCTCATAGGCCACCGTCCTGCTGCCAGCACAGTAGGTCAAAATCAAATGTTTGTTTTCGCAAGGTGCAATTGACTGCTGAGTAAACTCACGAGCCAGCGGTTGGGTTCAACTTAAAGGGAGCCCGAGTTCTTCAACTTAAAAATCCTAAATACCATAATTAAGAAAAAAAAAGAAGATCTCATGAATAATTTTGATTAGGGATATTTTCAATTTTTATTAATTAACAATCAAATTAAGTAGTATTAAGTTGGTTTCTTCTTGTCCGTACTTTGCTCCGTTTTGCAGGCAGCAGACTCGACTTATCAGAAAACATTAAAAAAAAAAAAATGTCCAGGTTCATCCTCCCGAATTCTTCCTTTCACACCTACCAGCCATTCTCTCCTCTGTATAATTCCACCTCCATTCCAATTTTTGTCACTGTCCTCATCTCTTGCTTGTTACTGTTACGTTAATTTCATCATATCCCTAAAATACCCTTTCTTCCATTATTAAACGCACAAATAAACTACCGCTCGAAAAGCAACAACAGGGTCAGGAACCGGAGAGCCCTGTTTTTGGTTCTCCTCTCATTCACCAATGGCTTCCATTTCTAACCTCTTCATCAAAACCCCTTCTATTTCTCACTCTCTCCCTAAATCCTTCAACACCCATTTCGCTCCTCCACTGAGATTATCTTTCTCTCCAAAACTTCACTCGAAAAGGCTGGCCCGTATTCGAGCGGGGTTGATCGAACCGGACGGTGGCAAGCTTGTTGAACTCTTCGTCGACAAGTCTCAGAAGGATGTTAGAAGGAAAGAGGCGATTTCATTGCCTAAGATTACGTTGACGAAGATTGATATACAATGGGTTCATGTATTGAGCGAAGGTTGGGCAAGTCCGCTTTCTGGATTCATGAGAGAATCCGAGTTCCTCCAAACTCTTCATTTTAATGCCATCCGTCTCGAAGACGGGTCGTTTGTTAACATGTCGGTGCCGATTGTGCTCGCCATCGACGATTTGCAGAAGCAACGGATCGGCGAGTCCAAAAGGGTCGCGCTCGTCGATTCTGACGATAAGACGATTGCAATTTTGAGCAAGTAAGTTAGTAAAAGTTGTAATTTTTTTTCTCTAATAATCTTTATATATATCGCATTTTTTAGCTTTGCTGATTGGAATGGCAAGTTAGTGTTAAAAATTTGAGATTTTATGGGGAGAGTGGTGATGGGTCTTTGATGTTTTTATTTCACGTGATTTGTTCCATTTATTATCTTATTTACACGTGAAATTAGTTTTCTGTTCCTTTCAGTTGGATAGTAAGGGATTTTACATCTAGGTGGAGATTTTGAATTATTTTTAGCTTATATTTCTTAGGTAAAAAGATATCAATCTTTTCTGAGTACGCAGCTTATGAAAACGACTATTTGAGTTCTGCTGCAATTCCTTTTTTATACATGATGATGATGATGATGATTGGTATTGTAGGGGAAGCAAAAAGCATTTGGATTCATTTCATCTTCGTGTAATAATTTTTTCGTCTTTGGTCCCCTCTTAGTATTTTAGCTGGAAAATCCTACTGCATATGCGATCATGATAGAAAATTGAACTTCTATGTATTTGATTTCCAAAACACTGACCAGGTAAACATATCACAGGAAGAAAAATTTTTAGCATTTGCTCCCTTGAACTGAATTATACATGCTCAATTCTTGTTCGCTTAGGTTACACTGCTCTTATGTGTGTTTCTAGTTTCTACTATGTCAAATTTGTTTTTATTTCTGCTCTTTAGTCCTCAGTGGCTTAGATATATAAATAGAAGTACCTGCATGTATTTCATTACATAAAAGATTGTGTTAAGATAACTGTAAAATGTTTCGTGAAGCTTTATCCTTGCAATAAAAATTCATAACTCAATAAGTAAAGATCTCTTATAATTTCTCCTCCCTTTTCTCTTAAGCTCTGCGTTTTTAGTCTGTAATTTTTCTCCCTCAATTCTCCCTGGTTTTCACTTTTGACTTTTTCTCCTACGACTTTTTCTCTCATATGCAACATTATTTGTTTTGTTTCTTTCAGTATTGAGATCTACAAGCACCCCAAAGAAGAACGAATAGCAAGAACTTGGGGTACTACTGCCCCTGGTCTTCCTTATGTTGAAGAAACTATAAAAAAGTCTGGGAACTGGCTGATTGGAGGGGACTTGGAGGTAATTGAACCAATCAAGTACCATGATGGTCTGGATCGTTTTCGATTGTCACCAGCAGAACTCCGCAAGGAATTCACAAAGCGGAATGCAGATGCAGTCTTTGCTTTTCAGCTGAGAAATCCTGTGCACAATGGCCATGCTTTACTAATGACAGATACTCGTAAGCGGCTTCTTGAGATGGGTTATAAGAATCCTGTCCTTTTGCTTCATCCATTAGGAGGCTATACAAAAGCGGATGATGTTCCGCTTAGTTGGCGAATGAAGCAACATGAGAAGGTAGGTGTTTTTAATCCTTTATTTTAACCTGTTTTTGTTGTTTATTTGTGTAAAGTTTGCAAGTGACACCTGATTTACCTCTGTTTCTCATGATTTGTACAGTGCTGACTTCATTAATGATATGTATTTTCAGGTTCTTGAAGATGGTGTGCTTGATCCTGAGACAACTGTGGTCTCTATATTTCCATCTCCCATGCACTATGCTGGTCCAACTGAGGTGCAGTGGCATGCAAAGGCTCGGATCAATGCAGGAGCTAACTTTTACATTGTTGGTAGGGATCCAGCTGGAATGAGTCATCCAGTTGAGAAAAGAGATTTATATGATGCTGACCATGGGAAGAAGGTGTTGAGTATGGCTCCTGGACTGGAGCGGCTAAACATCCTTCCTTTTAAGGTACATAAAGCTTTTCGCTCACGCAAACACTTACTTTTGATATTGCCCCTGCTTCCTTAATAGAACAGTGGAAATGATGTTGATTGTTAACTGGATTTGGTTGCAGGTGGCTGCTTATGATAAGACGCAGGGTAAAATGGCATTCTTTGATCCCACAAGACCCCAAGATTTCCTCTTCATATCAGGGACCAAGGTATTCTCTGCTTAACTAATAATTGCAGAACTAAAGGAAAAGATAGATAATTGTATTAAGAGCAAGGATCAGCAAAAATAATTAATTGTTTGATTTATGTTCATACTGATTTCATATATATAACGCTTGCTTGCATTTTACAGATGCGAACACTTGCGAAGAACAAGGAGAACCCACCTGATGGTTTCATGTGCCCTGGTGGCTGGAAAGTGTTGGTTGAATACTATGACAGTTTAGCTCCAGCTGACAATGGCAAATTGCCTGAACCAGTTCCAGCGTAGATGGAATTGCTGCCTCATAATGTAAAGAATCTCATTGGAAGAAACCGTAATACCTATTTATCTCATTTCTGTATGAGCAAGTTGTTGTAAATATTCTCTGTCCAGATCTCTAATAAATCACGAGCACTGGTGCGGGCACATGAAACCTTGCCTCCATCTGCAATTCGGTTTGCCTAGTGTGGCATATTTTGCCTTAGTGCTTGTTGTTCTAGATGTTGAAAGCTTGTACTGAACTGTGTTGTTCTTGCCTTGGCTTGTTAAAGGACACAGATTGTGGGGTGTTTTTATCTTTTATGAGCAGTTCAATTTTTCAGAAACCCTATTGCATTGAGATGAGCTTGAACAAGGGGACTAGTCCTAATGAGATGAAGTAGCAAGGGTTTGAGTTTAAGCAAATGCTTAAACCCATCGTAATTATTTGGTAAATTAAACATAAATATAAAAGTTACTTTAACAACTCAGGTGGCAACGCCTAAACTCACCTTGAACTACATCTCAGTAGCAATGAGATGAAACAAGTACCACAGAAACCAGGAAAAAGAAAAAAGGTCCACGGGCTATTCCGAAAGGAATTTTTTCAGAAAATCTGAAAAGCAAATTCTCAGTTTTTCTGCCATACGAAATCTCAACTCCTAGTTCTTCCACTTTAGATAGTTCAAAAATGGTTCGTTTGGGACAGGTATCCACTTCACATACCAAGCAACTGGCCACGACATGGCTGCAATTCCAATGCTGACAACCCATTGCACCCAATTCAGCCTCTCTGTACCTGCGAACCTCTTCAGAAATTCTACACAACTACTTGAAGAATGATAGTTGCCCCTATGATGCCCAAAAACATTTTGTTCCTGTGTATCTCCTTAAAGATGTTCTTCTTCTTGAGCTCTCTTGCATTGAATTTATAAAAAATTTGGCAAAGAACAAATGTATTGAACATCATGGTATCCTTGGAGATTTTTTTTTTTTCCTGCTTTAAAATTAACGGTAGCTCTCTTTTGACTTAACGTTACAGGCCGGATTTACAGCGGACCAAGTTTTCATTGGGCCAATTATTTCCCAATTTCGGTTTGGTTTTGTAATAAAAGAACATAACTTCTAAACTTCATAATAATTTATTGGCACCCAAACCCAGAAATAATTGGGCCGATACGAATTTAATTTAAATGGGCCTTTACTGGATCTCTGGCATTACTATCTTGGCCCAACAAGCGGAGAAACTCTGGCGGTTGTCTGTTGGCTTCATCTTCACCATCAATTTTGGGCTCACTTTTGAAATTTGTTTTTTAAGGTGGAGAACGGAAAGGCGGCAATTGGAAGATGGAATCCATTGCCATTAAAACATGCATTGCAATTGCAAGGCGAGTATAATAGCTTGAAAGTAGATTCATTATATATAACAATTACATTTAAATTAATAGTATTATTGTTTATAATGGTGATGGAACTTTCCTGCAATATAGTTGGGGATTGTTTGAACTTTTTTTGAAAAAAATTTTGTGCTTGGTATTCAAATAAATGATGAAGAAACTTGTTCCATTCTCATGGCCTCAGTGTGTGTGATAATTTATTTCAGCTGCGTCACGATTTTGAGATAGCAATGTATTTTTTTTTTTGTCTGTCAGTGATGGATTTTGCCAGTCAGGTCAATCTGCAGTTTGGTCGCAGTATAATTTTAAATCATCACCATAAGTGGTTAGCTGATTCTTGATCTTGCTGATTTTCAATTTCAGTTGATGTCTGCAAGAACTCCATGCAATTCTTTTTTTTTATTATGATCTTGAAATTTTGATTTCTGAGATTATTATTATTATTTTTTTGTCTTTTATTGTTTCTTTTCACATATTTGCAACGTGTATCTGTTCAGGCTACTGGATTTGTAACAGAAATAACCATTGTATTAAATTCATCTGGAATGCTATGGAAATTATATACATATATGTATAAAACAATAATATCAATTTCTTTTACAAATAGGCATCTGCATATTTTATTTAAACTAAGAGAATAAAATAAAGAATTTATGTTCCTAACTCTACTTTTTCCAATTGAAATAGCTGAAAATTGGCTTTTCAGGAACAGGTATGTACTTGACAGCCCAACCAATTGGCCAAGAAAGAGCTGCCACTCCAATGCATAGACCCCATTGACCCCAATTCAACCTCTCTGTATCTGCAAATTTCCTCAGAAACTCCACCATCAGTACCTGAAGGACAATGGTTACGCCAATGATCCCTAGGAATAGCTTGTTCTTATGTATTCCCTTGAAGACATTCTTCTTCTCGAGCTTCCTTGCATTAAATTCATTAAACACCTGACAGAGGACAAAAATGTTGAAGATCAAGGTGTCATTTACCTTCTCAGTCACGCCAAAGATGTCTTCTCCCTTGAATTGTAGTGTCAAGAGGACTGTTATCTGATATAAAGCTTGAGCTAATAGGTTCCTCCACATAATGTTGGTGATTAGTGGCTCAATTCTACCAACAGGTGGTTTATCCATGAGCTCTTTAGTGGGTTGTTCTGTAGCTAGAGCCAGAGCACCAAGTGTATCCATTATCAAATTCACCCACAGAAGCTGGACTGCTGTCAATGGGACTTCACCTGCAGAAATTGCTGCCACAAAATTGATCACAAGAGCAGCAACATTGACCGTGAGCTGGAACTGAATAAATTTCTGTATGTTGTTGTAGACACATCTTCCCCATTTCAAAACTGTAGCCACAGATGCAAAATTGTCATCCAAAATGACAATATCCGAGCTTTCCTTGGCAACTTCAGTTCCCTGAATCCCCATTGAAAGTCCAATATCTGCTTCTTTCAGTGCTGGTGCATCATTAGTTCCATCGCCAGTGACTGCCACTACGTGGCCTTTTTGTTTGAGGCACTGCACCATGAGAAGTTTGTCAAAGGGGGAAGACCTTGCCATCACACATATTTTATCAACTTTTTCCATTCTTTCCTCAGGTGTGTAGTTGCGAAACTCTTCTCCTTCAATCACAGCTCCACTGAGCATGTCCTGACCAGGCTTTAGTATCCCACACTCAATAGCTATAGCTGTTGCAGTGAAGACATTGTCACCTGTGATCATTTTGATGTTCACTCCAGCATGTTGACAATCATCAACGGCTTTCTTTACCCCTGGTCGACATGGGTCCTTGATACCCACAAGTCCTAATAGGGTCAAGCCAGTTTCTTTGAGCTTCTTCTCTTCTTTTCCATCCTCATGCTGCTCTTCTGATATATGTGTATGTGCAAATGCAATGCAGCGAAGGCTATCAGCTGCCATACCTTGAATAATTTGCTTGAAGACATTTCTTTGGTGATCATCCAAATCTTTCATTATTCCAGAAGCATCATAGTAACTTGAGCACATTGCTAAGATCATCTCTGCGGCTCCCTTCCAGTGAACATGAATTGTATTGTCAAGCTTCTTCCTTACCAAAACCCCACTCCTTTTCTTATGCGAGTTGAAGGCTTCAACGTGGAGGATGACGAAACTGTGCTTCTGTTCCTCCATATCCATTTTCAAATCCATAATGGCCCAAGAAAGGATTGCTTTTTCTGTAGGACTACCTGAGAACTCGAACTGGGATTCTGCATTTGCTCTGTAGGCACTTCCTGTTGTATTGAGGGCAACTCCTTGTTTGACCAGCTCAATTACATACGGGGAAATTGAAGAAGGGTTGCTCTGGTCCATTGATTCTTGTCCAAGAAAACACTTTGTTACCTTCATGAGGTTCATTGTAAGAGTGCCTGTTTTGTCGGTACAGATTGTGGTAGCAGAGCCCATGGTCTCACATGCGGAGAGCTTTCTCACCATTGCTTGATCAGCCATCATTCTTTTCATAGAGTAGGCTAGAGTAAGTGTTACAGCCAATGGCAGACCTTCTGGGATTGCAACTACAACGATTGTGACTGCAGCTGCTACAATTCCCACCACAGCATTCACAATATCATCAGCATTTGTCCTGCTGCCATTGAACTCCCTGTTTCCATTCTCATCTTGTGTATTCCCAGTGAAGTACCGAACCAACAAGACTACTAGAACAAGGAAAGCAACAGCCAGACCAACCTTTCCAATTGATGAGGTGAGTTTATTAAGCCTTGCTTGCAATGGTGTCTGTTCATCTGTGTTGCGACTAATATGGCTCATCATTTCTCCCCACGTGGTATTCATGCCTACTGATGTAACAAGCATGCTGCCATAGCCATCAGCGACCTTAGTGCCAGAGACTAAGAATGGATTTTGGTTGTGATTAATTTCAACATGTTCACTCTCCCCGGTCATGCTGGATTCATCAATTTGCAAGGAATGCCCATCTATGAACAACCCATCAGCAGGAACTTGATCTCCAATCTTTAGACAAACAACGTCTCCAACAACAAGTTCAAAAATTGAAACCTGTTGCCGCCGCCCACTTCTCATGACATCAATCTGAATATTGTTGCTGACTTTGGACAGTTTATCGAACTGTCTATTTTGCCTGTAGTTGCTTACTGCAGAGACAGCAATAACAAGAAAGACAGCAACAAAAATGCTGCCTCCATCGTACCAACCTTCCTTCAGACCATGCTCTTTTATTCCAAAGCCAAGAGAAAGAGTTGCACAGGCTAAAAGAATTGCTATAGTGATATCCTTAAAAGCTTCTATCACAAAATGGAAAAAGTTCTTCGTCGGTGGTTTCTTATACGTGTTGGACCCGAAAGCTTCTTTACGACGAGCAATGTCGTCAACACCGCCATTGATGCCACCTTCTAAGTGAGTTTCCGCAGCAGAAGCTACACCAGCAACGCCACCCCATTGTCGAAGTTGCTTGTAATTTTTTTCTTTTACAAGCTGAATGAGGGTTGTTTGATTGATTTGGAAGGTGCTGTTATCTGGCCCAACGTCAACTGCAATGAAAGATGGAGAACGGGGAACTTTATTTGATGTTGGGATCTTTGCAAGAGAATTAATGGCTCTGGAGCAGTAGATGGTAGCGAAGGCCAAGTGCCATCTTTTTTTATTGGGCTGGCTAATTGTCGAGGACACATCAAGTAAGTACTCGATGCTCGTTTGCAAAAATATGGACATGTTTGTTTTTTTGTTTTTTACGCTGCAAGTTCTTTTCTTGTAGGCTGTACGAGACTAAACGGATCAAAAGAGAAGTTCAAAAAAAAAAAAAAAAAGAGAAATTGAAGGTTTTTCTTTTTTTTGTGTTTTGTAAAGGGAGCCAATTAGATTGAACAAAATCGCAGGCTTGCAATGAAATTCGAGACACGAGTCCCGCTCTCTTATACTTCAAGTTTGGAACACGGTCGCGAGTCTGCCTGGAAAGTACCTCGAAAAGCGTGTGAGAAGGTAAGTTTGAATCAATTAATTATTATTTATTTAAAAAAAAAAAAAATCACCGAGTAGAACCTTAAATACGCATGAACAACCATGCAACGCGTCATCACGCGTTCACAGTTTACTTGTTCTCAGACTCGTCTTTTCACTTTCAGAAGCTTAGCCGTTAAGCCTTGCAGCGAACTTTGACACCAGGGCCAAACTTGCCTTATCCGATTCTTATAAGCTGAGTAGAATAGTTGTAATCCGGGGTGTATAATATTACTAGTTCACACGTACCAATTCGCTTGTCATTGTTTTTTTTTTTTTTTTCATTTTTCAATCTTTTCAACTCATTTAGATTTAAAAGTTGCATTTACATATGAATAAATGAATGAAGCTGCATATTATTATATTTTTGTATGGTGTGGATAAATATATAAATTAATTATGTACACATTGACATAAATCCTTAACGGGAGAAAACGAAATTCTCATTTCAACTAATATATGACAAATTGCAATTCTGGTTTATGGTTCTATTGTTGTACAAGATAAAACGTCACTATCCTTAGTTGTTGCTATGCATCGCGGGATTTCTAATTTTGTCGTCATGCCAAAGATTAGATGCGTAACAATAAAAGTAAAATTATGTTTAGACTAGAAATGCATTGCATTACATTTTATTACGGTTTACCAAATATAGCATAAGTGTTTTTCACCTTAAAAAATATCTCAATATAAATACTAGTAGTTCTAGTATTGTTGAGATGAAATATTAATGCATCTATCGATCCCACAATAAAATTCTACATCCATATACGTCACGGTAGCATTTTCGATGTCAAATATATTTCTTGTTATAATATAATTCTCTCTGTCTATTTTTATTTATCGTTTAAAATTTTTATATGGTGATCAAATAAATAATTAAATCACTTGACGCGTATAAAATTTAAGAAAAACTTCTAACTTATTGTAATATTATACCTTGGACATAATTGTTTCGGATCGAATCTATTAAAAAAAAGGTCTTTTGTTTAACTTAAAGAGTATTAACTGATATTTCAAAACTTATTTCATCACCTTTCTCTTAATTTTAGTGGAAGATTAACGAAAAAAGAATTTTTGAAATTTGAGCAATTAAGTGAAATAAAGGGTAAGTTAGTTAAATTAAAAAAATATTTTAGTATAATTTAGATGACTTGATTACTTTATTGCAATATTGAAGCTTTAAATAATAGATAAAATTGGAGAGAGTGAGCAATAAAATATTTCTCAATTACTCGTTTAAATTATTTTTAATTACTTCAATTTCAAAAAATTTCTACCATTAATTGGAAAAGGGAGAAAGAGAGAAGTCATAAAATGGGTTTTAAGGGTAAAATTAGAAAAAATTAATTAATACTAGTTAATCTCATAAAGCTATTTCTTAAAGGCGATAAATAAAAATAGATGAAGAGAGTATTTTTCTGTTTTTTATTATAGGGTAGAAGCCTTCAATATTTATTTGATAATATAAAAGAAAAAAAAAATTCAGATTTCTTAGTATCTGAAAGTATTCCTAATTTCATTTTCCAAAGTCAATATTTTACATATGAAATCTAATTCTACAAAATGATATTTTATTAAATTAGAAGTTCAAAGTTTGGATATGAGCAATCAGACTTAAAATTCTACAAGATAATAGTATATTAGTAAAATTAAAAAAAAAAAAAAAAAAGATTTACCTACACTGTATTTATAAGCGGAAAATATTCGATAACACGATAATTAAGGAAAATAAGAATACACATATGAAAAAAAAAAATAAAAAAAATAATTAATTAATTGTTTTTTTAAATGGCGTATAATTGTCGACTGAGTGTACGGGAAATGAATATGCTATCTGTTCCACTTGACATAGCTGAAAATGGGCTTCTCAGGGACAGGTTTACACTTGACAACCCAACCAATTGGCCAGGAAAGAGCAGCTAGTCCAATGCATAAACCCCATTGACCCCAACTCAACCTTTCTGTATCTGCAAATTTCTTCAGAAACTCCACCATTAGGACCTGAAGGACAATTGTTATCCCAATAATTGCCAAGAATAACTTGTTTTTATGGATTCCCTTGAATACATTCTTCTTCTCCAGCTTTCTTGCGTTGAATTCGTTGAACACTTGGCAAAGGACAAAAGTATTGAATATCAAAGTGTCATTTACCTTCTCTGTCACACCAAAAATGGCTTCTCCTTTGAATTGCAGCGTCAGGAGGATAGAAATCTGATACAAAGCTTGAGCTAATAGGTTCCTCCACATAATATTGGTGATAAGAGGTTCAGTCCGACCTACAGGTTTTTTCAACATAAGTTCCTCGGCAGGTTGTTCTGTAGCAAGAGCCAATGCACCAAGCGTGTCCATTATCAAATTCACCCACAATAACTGAACTGCTGTCAATGGAACTTCGCCTGCCGAAAGTGCTGCAACAAAATTGATCATAAGTGCAGCAACATTGACAGTGAGCTGGAACTGAATAAATTTTTGTATGTTGTTGTAGACACATCTTCCCCATCTCAAAACTGTAGCCACAGATGCAAAATTATCATCCAAAATGACAATGTCCGAGCTTTCCTTGGCAACTTCAGTTCCTTGAATCCCCATGGAAAGTCCAATATCTGCGTCTTTCAGTGCTGGTGCGTCATTAGTCCCATCGCCAGTGACTGCCACTACATGGCCTTTTTGTTTGAGGCACTGCACCATAAGAAGTTTGTCAAAGGGGGAAGATCTTGCCATCACACATATTTGATCAACTCTTTTCATTCTTTCCTCAGGGGTATAGTTGCGAAATTCTTCCCCTTCCACTATAGCTCCATTGAATGTATCCTGACCAGGCTGAAGTATCCCGCACTCGATTGCTATGGCCCTTGCAGTGAAGATATTGTCACCTGTGATCATTTTGACGTTCACTCCAGCATGTTGGCAATCTTCCACAGCTTTCTTCACACCTGGTCGACATGGGTCTTTGATACCCACAAGTCCCAATAAGGTCAAGCCGTTTTCTTTGAGCTTCTTCTCTTCTTTTCCATCTTCATATTGCTCTTCTGATATTTCTTTATGTGCAAAAGCGATGCAACGAAGACTGTTGTTCGCCATATCTTGAATAATTTTCTTGAATGTGTTCCTTTCATTGTCATCCAACTCTTTTATTGTTCCAGAAGCATTATAGTAACTTGAGCACATTGCTAATACCATCTCTGCAGCTCCCTTCCAGTGAACATGAATTGATTTGTCTGTTTTCTTCATTATCAGGACACCACTTCTTTTCTTCATTGAATTGAAAGCTTCAACATGAAGAATAGTACAACTCTGCTTCATTTCCTCCATATCCATTTCCATTTCCTGGACAACCCAAGAGAGAATTGCTTTTTCAGTAGGACTACCTGAGAACTCGAATGCTGATTCTTGATTTGCTCTATAGACACTACCAGTGGTATTGAGAGCAACTCCCTGTTTGATCAATTCAAGTACATTCAAAGAAATTGAAGAAGAACTCCTTTGTTCCATCGGAATCTGGCCCAACCAAAACTTTGTTACCTTCATCAGATTCATCGTAAGAGTACCTGTTTTATCAGTACAAATTGTGGTGGCACATCCCATAGTCTCACATGCAGAAAGCTTTCTCACCATTGCTTGATCTGCCATCATTCTCTTCATTGAATAAGCTAGAGTGAGTGTGACAGCCAATGGTAATCCTTCAGGGATTGCAACAACAACTATAGTAACCGCTGCAGCTACAATTCCCACCACAGCATTCACTATATCATCAGACTTTGTCCTGCTGCCATTGAATTCCCTATTTCCATTCTCATCTTGTGTATTTCCGGTGAAGTAGCGAACCAACAAGACTACAAGAACAAGGAAAGCAACAGCTAGACCGACCTTGCCTATCGATGAGGTAAGCTTATTAAGTCTAGCCTGCAAAGGCGTCTCCTCGCTTGTGTCGCTGCTGATATGACTCATCATTTCTCCCCATGTCGTGTTCATCCCAACTGAAGTAACAAGCATTCTACCGTAGCCATCAGCAACTTTGGTACCAGAGAACAAGAATGGATTTTGGTCTCCATTAACTTCGACGTGGTCACTCTCCCCTGTCATACTGGACTCATCTATTTGCAAGGAATGTCCATCTATGAACAATCCATCTGCAGGGACTTGATCTCCAATCTTTAGACAAATGACATCTCCGACAACAAGTTCAAAAATTGAAACCTGTTGTCGCCGACCATTTCTTACAACATCAATCTGAATATTGTTGCTGACTTTGGATAACTTATCAAACTGTCGATTTTGCCTATAATTGCTTACAGCAGCGACAGCAATGACGAGAAAGACAGCAACAAATATGCTGCCTCCATCATACCAACCTTCCTTTAGACCATGTTCTTTGATTCCGAAGCCAAGAGAAAGAGTTGCACAGCCTAAAAGAATTGCTATAGTAAGATCCTTAAAAGCTTCTTCGACAAAGTAGAAGAAGCTCTTTGTTGGCGGTCGCTTATACGTGTTGGAACCAAATGCTTCATGTCGGTAAGCAATGTCCTGAGCACTTCCATTGATGCCTGCATCTGTGTTTGTTTGAACAGAAGATGCAATACGAGAAACCCCTCCAAAACTTTCTAACTTTTGAAGGTTTTTCTCTTTTACAATATTAGTTAGGGTCGACTGATGAATACTGAAGTAGCCATTGTCAGGATTAATGTCGAGTGAAATAAAAGATGGAGATGGTGAAATTTCATTAATTTTTTTCTTGGGTTTAGGTTTTTGGACTAAAGAATGTATGGTTCTTGAACAGAAGATGGTAGCAAAAGCTAAATGCCATCTTTTATTGGATTTGCTTTGCGTGGCAGAGAAACCAAGTAAACAGTCAATACAGATGTTTGGATTCAGAAGGGCAGTCATATTTAACTGGGCAAGTTAATTTTTAACAAGGCAACAAATAATTAAAGAACGAACAGGCTATTCTATATTTATGGGAATGGACGATTGCCTAAATATGCAGAGAGGTTATTTTATATTTCCTCAGACAAATCACTGAAATTTTCTGAATGTGGGATGAGATTCAGGTTGCAAAGGTTCTATATATAACTGTGATCCCGTGTATTGTCTAAGCAGTGGAAAAACCAAAAGAAAGACTATCGGCTTGTCGAACGAAATTGCTGCAATGCCTTGTAGCATATATTATTTTATTTGTTTAGGAGAAAACACAAAGTCTTGGCGATCAATTCTTTTCTTTTTTTCTTTTTTTATTGCAAAAACAATAGTAAGTATCATTAGCAATTCTACCAGTACATAGCTGAAAGATAAATAAACGTATAAATTATTTAAATATTATCATTAACGATGATCGAAGGTTAACGTTTTTGTGTTACTACTAGTCAATTATTATCGTACCACAATTGATCCATAAACTAAAAGGGAAATATAAAATTAAAACCAGACTGTGTCGTTATGTACAATGGAGATGGTGTTTAGGTTGTAGCAGCCGACATGAATCATTATTACATGCGCATTTGAACTAAAAGAAAGTCAAAACGCGGAAGATTTTAAGTTCATGTCGATGGACAACAACAGAAACAGCATGGCTTTGGATAAGTGTTGAATTAATATATATATAGTTGTGTGAGAACATGCATCATGTGTCACTTGTGGCCTCATCATGTAAGGCTTGGCCCCCTCACGTTAAGGAACACCTAGTGTGTATGTATAACTTTTATGAACCGAGTTGTCATAATACCTGTAATAAATTATATTTTGCATTTAGATTAGTTAGTTGGCAACTCCGTTGTTTGATCTCTATCATATTGTTAAGATCTTTGAAGTCATTAAAAAAAAATTCTTTGAATTTTCCTTTAAACAAAGGGGGGAAAGGGTTCCTTCTTCAGAATTTTAGCAAAATGTTTCCATTGATTTCTTTCGACGGATCATGAGATTATGAAAATAAATATGGGATAAGTTCAAGTACCATATTTATTCTTAACTTGAGAAATTTCCCATGACTGTGAGAAGAAAATACTTGGAATGCACAGAAAACAACTGCCATTGATGCATGTTTCCCAGAAAGTAATTTGAAAACTTGCAAAATCTCGTTACTTGTTTTACAAGGTACCCACTTTTCAATACTTGGATGACATGTTATCCACTTCGTCATCTTTATTCAACGTACAATGATCAAACGACTTCCACCCACAGGTAAAATGGATGCAACTGCTTGTTGGAATTCTTTATATTTTGTTGGTAGTTTAACTACCAATACCGAATCTAGTCTTCTTAAAAAATTCCAATGGTAACTTTTTTGTTATATTTTTTTCCATTAATTTCATTGAATGAGAAATACCAAATGCAGAGGCGAAACTGAAAAAGGAAAATAAAGTTTGTGGAATGAAACAAAAAAAGAATTTAATTTTTGTATAAAAAAATCATGTTTGTCAATTGCCCTAATAGTTTTGTAACTGAGGATCTTAAACTTGAATTTTCCATTCCAAAAATAAATCTTTGTTTGAATTTTATATATAGCTTAAGAACAATTTACTGTAAGGACAGGAATACTGTTTCAGATACCAACTAAAAGTTTCCTCGTATAAGCAGAATAAGATGCTTAGAAATGTTTTATAGAGTTGATTAAACAAATTCATTAATGCAATTGAATAAACAAGTAATTTCATTTGTGACTGTCTCATGATATAAATGTGAATGGCGAAAATTCTAAAGATGCTCATTTCTTTTAATTGAAATATTTAAAAAAGTGCAAGTAATTTGAAGATGGACGGTGACTAAAACACTGTTTATAATTTATTTAATTATATATGTAGGTTTATATACAGGTGTAAGTAAGTGTTTCTGTTGGTGTATATTTGATATTTATAAATCATAATAATCCAAAGCAATCTTTGGCTTCAATTATATATTTTTTTATGTAGAAAATGACTCAAAAAAAACTCTAGGAATACACCGATAACACTATTGCTTTATCTTCCAATATCACTGAACTTGCGTTTGTCTTTTCTAATGTGACGTTGAACTTGTTTTACAAGTTCACTCCATGACCATTTTTTATATTGACTTCATATCTATTTCGTCAGCTTTGCACAAATACTATGAGCAACATATATATATATATTTGAAAAAAAAGGATTTTTATTCTGTTTTTCCTTTTATAACTAATTGGAAGGGATTAAGCCATCGAGGGAATTTTTTTTTTTTTTCTTAAAAAAAAAGGAAAAAAGAATGGGAAGCTTAACAGGTCGAGCGGTTGGCCCAGGAAAATTAGTAGTTTTGCGAACGAACGTTGGCCCAGTTATATTTGAAGGATGAAGCCAATGGTTGGGTCGGGTCGGGTCTCTTCCAAATCCAAAGTAACAGTATTGTCCCTTTTATTCAAGACAATTTATTATGTAATGCACCTAGATGAATGCATTCGTTAATCCATCAAACTTCCCCAAATCATAGGTTGGTGTCAAAATAAGAAAGACACTAGTCCTCATTAGACATAATGGGATATAATCATTTCAGCAAGCTAACCTTTCTTTTTTTCTTTTTTTTTTATCGAAAAAACAAAGAAAGTGACTTGTGGGGGATTCCATTTCCACCAACTATTCTTGGTATTCCTCTCAATTAATTAGAAAAAAGGAAGAAGAAAGAGGGTCCAAGTCGCCAACTTTTGACATTGTGCAAAGTTAGAGTCTGAGTTCCAAAGAAATACACCTCCATAATGTGTTTAGCCTTAAACAAATATGTCTCTGGCCACCCTGCAACTATAATAAGCTTTAAGACCAAGAAATCTTCAAAGGCGGAGACCCACTTGTTTTCAGTGCCTTATCAGAGCCATTATTCTTATACTCAACGCAGAATGTTAGAATATTTTTGGCTCTCTGCCTCTGAACTCTTTTCTTTAAGCCTATGATCTACATGTGGCTTAAGCAAAGCCATTGATCTAATTATGATTTGATAAACTGAAACAGTTTTTTATGTTGGATTCTCTTAATCTCACTGTAAGATTTATCCATCACATGGGCCTGTTTTGGCCAGTCATGTAGTGTAGGTCCTGTCTTTAAAGACCTTTTTTTTTTATTTATTGGTGCAATCTGAAAGCTGAACTTCAATCTATGGAGGTAATTACGGATAGAAATGGAACTTTTTCCATGATTTTGCACATATGACTTTCACCGACCAACTCTCTCACTTTTAACTTGGAAAAAACAATAGGGTTAATCCCTCAAGAGTTAGTCGAATTATGGTTTGACATTTTGATTAATTAGAGGTAATTAAAGTTTATCTTCAATGCGATTTTCACATGTTCTTACCACAATATATGAAAAGCAACAATTCCCAACATGTTTTTCTGGTGCTAAAAAAGTATTTTCAGAACTCGTAACTATCAATCTAAGCAGTGCATAAGAGCCGCGACGGCGCATAATCAAGTAGCTTCTTGAGGACAATGATGAGTTGCCGACATTCAACTTTTATTAGTTAGCAATGTCCCCATAAGACTATAAAAATGGTGATCACAGAATGTCAATGTCATGCTAAAAGAAAAAAGAAAAGGAATACAAAGATAATTTTAGCTGCAGCTTTTTTGTTATGTATCGGTTTGGCTGACTAGCGACCCGAAACCAGGCTTCTGCTTTAAGCAATATATAAGTATAGTTAGTCATTTTATTTGAGTACACTACTAATTAACACTCTGGCAATCTTACAGAAAAATCAAGCTGTACTCGAAATCTCTATAGCTAAAGCCATGTGAAAATCATCATAATCATCATACACATCATGGTATGATTTTCTTTTTCAGACTTGCAGATGTTAATCTTCTTTTAATTAGTCTTCTGCTAATAAAAGACTAGCCATTACAGTTTATAATTGTGATTGCTAATTAGTATTATTGCTTCATTTTTATTTTATAGGATTCAGCAAATTGAACATGGGAAATGAGATGGGCAACAATAACACATCTGGATTGCAAGGTCTGGCTTCATTTCTTTCTTTCAGAATTTTAATTCTGGAACTTGAATATATTTTTTTTTATTTCTATGTTTATGTAAACTAATATGCAGAAGAATATAACGCGAGCCATGAAACTGAGCAAAAGTCTGCGCAAGAACCTTCTGTTCATGCTAATGACGTGAAAGGAGAAAATCATCAGAAAGAGACAGGATTAGCCTCTGATGATCCAAGAGGAGTGGGAGACACACCTGCTTATGATCAGATATCTGATATTGGAAAAGGTTTGCAATTTCTCAATATACAAGCTGATTTTGGGCATTGAAATTTTATGTTAAGTTGATTAGTGTTTTGTAAAATTCAGGCCTTTCTGCTTTTGCAGGGCAAGAAAAGACTGATATTAATCCTCCTGCGGAATCTCCAAAAGCTGGTAAGGAGTTACACAAAGAAGGCAGTGAAGATGGTGGCTTTCAACTTGCAGCTTCCATGTCAAAGGAATCTGAAGATTCTAAGATCCCAATATCATTAGAGAATGTTTTGGAAATGAGCAATAATGGAATTGGGAATTCGAAGCACTCTTCCCTGGGAAAAGGTTAGTATATTCATTAGTAAATGCCAATGAATAAACAATGTTTTACGCTTCAGTTCCTAGAGTAGATTTAACATTGACAAGAAGTACAAGTAATATAATAGTGATAGTGATAGGCACATAAGAAAATAGTCAAGCCCACTTTAAAATCTTTTTTGTTTCTTTTTTATATGAACAGAGGAAGAGGATATGCTGAATTCAACTTCTGTTTTGATATCCTCATCACAAGATCCAGAATCTGAAGATTCGGCAGAACCAAACTTTGATCAGCATGAATTTAATAAAGTTCATGCTGAGGAATCAAAAGAAGATAGCACTAATTCAACGGAAGGAATCGAAGATGACCTAGGATCAAATATTGCATGCAATAATGAAGATGATGATGACCTGTTTGATAATCACGTATCTGGCAGGATAGAAGAAACAATTGTTTCTGATACTAAAACAGATATGGGGATGAAAAAAGATAACTTGTTAGAGAAAGAAATGGCATTTGAAGTTGAATTTGGAAATGGGGATATTAGAGAGAAATATGTTGGAGAGTTAGATAGTAAGATAAATTGTTATGCAGCTGATACGTTGGAGTCACAACTAGAAGCCAATCTGGGGGGCGATTCATCAACCTCCCATTTAGAAGATAAATGCATGGTTCTTGATCAAGAGACTGAATTAATAGTAAATGAATCAGAAGTGGTTCTTGATCAAAAGACTGAATTAATACTAAATGAATTTGAAGTGGTTCTTGAGCAAGGGATTGAATTGATAGTAAATGAATCAGAAGCGGTTCTTGATCAAGAGACTGAATTAATAGTAAATGAACCAGAATGTGGAGAAAATGAGCTTCATCTCAAGTCTGTCACAGAATCTGAGGTTGATATGCAAAATGCATCCGAAACCGATTCTTTGACAAGGCCTAATTGCAATGAAGGCTCTCTTTTTACTGTTCATGATGCTGCTAGCAATGGGAACTGCGACGTTGAGGAAGTGAAGGTTGTTGAGGAATCTGACGACCAGAATAAGGCTTCTGAAGAACATTTCAAGGCATCTGAAGGAAAGATTATGATGGCCTATAAGTCAAGAGAATTTCCAGCTGAGGTGTTCATTATAAATGGCAAAAGCACTGAACAAGAATAATGAAGCTTCAGAAGGAAAGCTTGTGATGGTTCCTGAAATTGAAATAAAAGAATCAGGAGATTGCAAACCTGAGGCATATACTGCTCTTGATGCTGCTACGAGCAACAACTACCGAGTTGTGGAGGCAAATGGTGTTGAAGAACCTGACAATCGGAAGGAAGCTTCAGAAGGAAAACGAGTGATGGTTCCTGAGAATGAAACAACCATGGCCAAATCATCCATTGCACATGGTAAAAGCAAAGAAGAAGAATCAGTAGATTGTAAATCTGAGGCATGTGAAGAAAAAAGTGTCCTTTGTCCTGAACTTGCAATGGTTACAGCAGAATTGCCTATCAAAAATGAACAGGAATCAGACAATTGCAACGCTGAGGAAGAAGAACCCAAGGAAAAGCAAATTATGGAGATAAGAGAGAAAACAGAAACTGAATGCACTCCGGCTTCTATGCACCTATGTGAAGACAATCAACAGACGCCTGAGGAGGTTCAAGGTGGCAGCAGTGAGTTCTTTACTGCAGCAGTTTCTATTTTCCATGCCTCCAGCTTTCCTGTAGAGACCTTTGTTTCTGCAGTTGAGTTAGAACTTGAAAAACCTGTGGAAGAAGTTTTACCAAATGTGACACAAACTAATTCTTCAACTTCAGCTTCAGCTAATCATTCCATGAAGAAACCGGAAAATTTTGAAATTTCTGTCGTTGCAGGAAATGATATTGAACCAATTCCTCAAACCTCAATTCAAGCTGAACTGCAAAATTTTCCAACTTCAACTATAAAGATCATTGTCTCTGCAGCTCAGCAAGGAAAATCTCCACACTACAATACAGCAGTCCAAGAGAATTGGCCAACTGAACAGATTGAAAAAGCTGAAACATCTATCTTTGCAGGGGCAAGTCAGGAGCCGCAAGAAAGTGTAGGAAGGTTCAGCACTGAATCAATCCCTGATAGCTTGAACATTCATGCAGAGATGCGGAAATCTCCAAGCTTCAATCTTAATCTCAGGATAGAAGCTAGAAGTGAAAAATCAGATATGACTCCATTGCTTTATCAGGATAAGAATACTATTGAAGGCTTATCGAACCAAGACCAGGCTAGTAATGGAAATCTTCAAGACCCACTTCTACAAGCTCAATACAGTCAAGGATCAGTTAAGTGTCAAGAAATGCCAGTGGAAGAGAAAGTGATTACTCTCGAAAGAAGTGATTCTGAAAAGTCAAGAACACCATTTCTTGGTTTCTTGAAAGAAAATGAAGAGCCTCATCATCTTGTGGTTATACCAAAGAAGCAAGATAAGAAATCTGCTGCAAAGAAAGGAACCAACGATCAATGGAATTCATCATGTAACAAGGAAATCACACCAACGCCTGCAAAAGGTAAACATAAGCACAAGCGCAGGTCATCTCTTTTCACCAACTGCATGTGTTGCACGACTGTGATTAATTAAACACCTTACTAAGAAGTTTTACCAATTCTTACAGCTTCATTTACATTCTCATTTTGTTTCGGTTGGCTTCTCCTTCTAAATTTCTAATTCAAGTTTTTCAAGAAGTGGAGTTTTGATAACTTGAGATATGGTGATTGGTTTAGCACATCTGAGACAAAAAAAACCAAGAAAGTGCGAGTATAATTTCCTTCTGTAACTCTGATTAACTGTTTGTTTGTTTCTTTTCTGTCTATAAGTGTTCTAAACTTGCACAGTCCTGCAATATATTTTGATTCAAGTTCTGAGTTGAATCTCTCGATGTAGTTGATTGAGTTGCTGTTTGAGAGAAATTGAAAGTTTGGAGAGGATTACTGTAAAAATAGGCAGCTTTGCTGCATTTGATTGCATTATTTGTTTATTCCATTAATATAAAATGTTAATTATATTTGAAATTTCAAGAATTTGTGGGTTACTCTTAATGATAAATTAATCTTTGCATGAACCAAATGTAAAGTTAGTATCGGGCCCATTAAAGATTCAATAACATAACACTTAGAATCCAATCTTTATAATTTGGGCCCAACCCCTAAGCATTAGATGCCAGACCCAGGTAACAGACGGAGCCCTTGGCCCCCAACTTTCGTTTTTCAAATTTAATACCATAAAATTTTAGATAGTTTCATTTTAGCCCCTCACTTTCCAACATAGAGACAGAGACACCTTTCCAGAGTCCGGAGCCCCGCCATTTCCGTTTATCTTTGGTTTTATACCATTCTAACAATTTTAGATCTTTCCATTTTGCAACCTTTCTTTTTTTTTTTCAAAAAAAAAAAAAAAGAAAAAAAAGCATAAAATTAAACATATAAGAATAAGAGATAGTCCAAAGCTCCAAGAAATGTGTCGTATCTTTGAGCAGCAGTAGTGTGAACAATGTGAAGGTCGATTTGGTTTAGGTAGAGTTAGTCAAAAATTTTCTGACGGAAACCACACTTTCTTGTCTTTCAGAAAAAACAAATATATATACATATACATATACATTTTTCAATTCGAAACCCAAAGCTGACATTTTCCTTCACTCGCTATTTGGAATGGATATATATATATATTTATTACCCCACGCGGTTTGGTGAACAGTATATATTTTTTGTTTTATTTGTTTTTTTAATATGTTGATGTATTTTATTAATTTGTTTATTTATTTTCGAACCACTTATTTAATATATTGACAAGAAAAAAAATGATAATATTATAAATTCTAATACTTTCATACAAAGTAATACAAAAAAAAAAAAAAAACATTTTAAAACAGAAAATTTCTTAAAAATATATAAAATACGCGGAGTTTTGGACTAGTCAATGTCCTCCAAATATGCATATATACTTTTATTTGCAAGTCACGAAATTGAAGTGTGAAATATAAAAATAGTTGGTTGGTGGTCAATGCATGGGAAAAAGATGGATGGGTCCATGAGATAATGCGAAAGAGACAATTTGTATAGATTAATTTTTCAAAAGGAGGGAGAGAAAATTAGAAAAAAGATTTTGTCTTGGAAAATACTACAAATGGCGACCCTCTTTGGTCAAAGTCCAATTTTAGAACCAAAGCTTGGGAAATTTCACATCTCTATATCATCATTATCATTAGAGATAAATAATGGATAATTCTATAAAATTAGGGATTTCAATTCTTAAAAAAACACTCGTGAAATTAAAAAAGTAAGCATAAACTCTAAAATGAGATTAAAAATAGAATAATACTTATGAAAATATGGAAAAATGCAATGAATTCATCAAATTATAAACATTAACTTTTTTTTTTTTAAAATTAAAAACTTATTTAACTAAGATCATGAGACCTGCAACCGTTGCTCAATAAGAATGTGTCTTCTAAGTTTAAGGGTAAAAAATGTATTTCACTAAAAAAAGAAAAATTTCATAATAAGATGTAATAAAAAGTTTAGATTAGAAATGAAAGAATACAATTGATAGTTGAACAAATCAAATGGTGATTTGCCAAGTCATTCTACTAATTAGCTAACAATTAATTAATTAATTAATACAAACAAACAACACTTAATTATTTGGTGGAAATATAAAATATTTATAAAATTAACCCACAGTCATCATCATTTTAACAAATTCATCGTAATTAACTTGACCATCTCCATCTAAATCAGCTTCCTTGATCATCTGCTCTACCTCTTCATCCGTTAGCTTCTCGCCTAAATTGATCATGACGTGCCTCAACTGCATGCACATAAATTAGCATTATCATATATTTATTAGATTCTCTTTGGTAATTAAGTAATAATCAAATGCTTAACATCAGATTTACATATTCTAAAAAAAATTTAATGTTCATTGCATCCGGAATCGTACAGTTCAATTGTGTAGTAAAATAACGTTAAACGAGGAGAAACATTTGAAGTAACACATGATACTATTATTTATTTATTTATTTATTTACTGTAATATATAATATTCATAAAATGGTCATCATCATTACTATTACTCTCTTGTTTTTTTTTTTTTTTTTTTTTTTTCTAGATTAGAAATTTGTAAAGAGAGACTCAGAATTTTTCTTATTAGGCGTTATGAATATTCAATATTAAAATATTAATCCACAAAATTATTAACACGATTTCTCTGTAATTGGAAGATGATTTGTCAACATCGTCATCCTACTTTATACAATTCAATTAAAATATTCTCTTTTTTGTCAACGCTAACCCTCGAGAGAAACGAAAATCACAGTTGTCACCCTTAAACACCTAGCTTTTCAAGTTCTAAATCGGTTTTTTTTTTTTTCCTCTCAGATTTCGTGTTTCTATGGTCGGACCGAAATAATATTTAAATAAAATATTTTTAATTATAATAATTTCAGCTTTTAAATCTCTAGCTTTACAATTAAATACACGTTGGTATTTTATTTATTTTAAAAGTTGTTTTCATGCTTAGCCACTGGTTTTGTCTATGGACATGTACATTGCAAACGAACAAATTCCACTTTTATCTAATAATTATATAATGTTAGAAATATATATTTAATAGCTTCAGAAAAAAATGGAAATTAATTATAGGATTAAAACGAAAATTAAGAAAAAAGAAATTAATTTTACCTCGTTAGCTGATATGTATCCATTCTGATCCTTGTCAAACACTTTAAACGCCTCCTTAAGTTCTTCCTCTGCGTCAGTTTCCTGATTTATAATAATATAAATAAATAAAAAATCAAATATGAGTAATTAATTATATAAATAAATGTAATAATAATCATCGAATAAAGTATTAACATATATACCTTCATTTTCTTGGCCATCAAATTCAAGAATTCTGCAAATTCAATGGTTCCATTACCATCAGCATCGACCTCGCTGATCATATCCTGAAGTTCTTCTTCAGTTGGGTTTTGATCCAAAGACCTAATCACAGTAGCTAATTCCTCTACAGTAATGCAGCCTGTTACAGAATTAAAACGCAGTAGTTAATTAGTTAAGGAAATAACAGATAATTATATAAAAAGAACAATAGCAGTAATCAAGAAAAATGAAACTGACCATCTCCATCCTTGTCGAACAAACAGAAAGCTTCTTTGAACTCAACAATCTGTTCCTCAGTTAGTACTTCTGCCATTTCTTTTTTATTTACTTGAATATTCAAAATCACTTCTTGAGAAAGACAGAGAGAGAGAGAGAGAGAGAGAGAGAAAGTGAAATGCTACTAGAGAGAGCTCTGGAGACAGAGAGATAAGGGAGAAGAGCAAGAATATGTCGAGTTTAGCTCAAGCTTAGCTGGGTTTATGTAGAATTTCAATGAGGGTAAGTGTACTGCAATTTTATTTTATTCTTTTCAAAAAAAAAAAAATTATTAATATAATTGTAAGAGTCAAAAATCGAGCTTATGACTAGATTGGTATTACCGTATTATTACTGGCGTTATCAGATGAGAAGAAAGAATCAAAAGGCCTTTATATCTCTCTCTGACTCTGACCTTTCCATCTCTTACATTTTACACTGCAAATGCTATATATATATATATATATATATATATATATATATATATATATATATATATATGAATCTTTATGGTCGGTCTTCCACGTCCAATGAAGGAAATTCCTTGCCTACAAACGCAAGTCAATAAAAAAATTATTATAATTTTATTTATTTTTTTTTTGTGTATAAATAGAAATACTATTCTTTGAAAAAAAATGCAGTTTATTTATCATTAAATGCTGTAATATGTAATATAATTAAAATATTATAATTGAAGTCTATTTGAATTTAAGTATATTCTTGTGTGGATTTATAAAAATAAAAAAAAAAGTATGTGAATTAATATTAATAGATGGAAAATTAAGGACAGCTGTAAGGGTTTGATGTTTAGGAGACAAAGAGTAGACGGAGAGGTTATGGGGAGATGTGTACATTTTTTTTTTTTTCCTCCATCCTTAACCCAAAGAGCACGCTGCGTTGCTTGCACGAGACGAGAGAGATTTGTTTACCCTCTACACTACATTTTAATTTATTTAATTATGTATACCCATTTGTAAGTATGTCGTTGTCTTTCAATTTATTTTTTTTTTTTAAATTCAATAAGACGGTATCACGTATTATTTATTTAAAATGATATATTTTTATATATAAAATGTTATGTATATGGTTAATATGTGACTCCTTACAAGTTATTGTAACGTATGGCTTTGATCAGATATTAATCTTATCCTACAATGAAAATGCTAGTCTGTACAAGGCAATTGTACAAATACTCGTACTATAACATTCTCCCTAATATAAAGAATGTTAATTTTTTATGGTTACGTAGTGGTATAATTGAATGGGTCACCATAAAAACTTTTTAAAAAAATAATGTTAGGAAGATATATATAAATTCAATAAAAGAAAAGGCATTAGTATTAGTTTATAATAAGTAATTAACGCACATTTAATGAAGTGCCAACCTTGAGTCATAAATGAACAAAAGAAGATTGGGCTGTCCACGCGGTTTCTCTTTAATACACTACCACAAGCTTTACTGTCAAACTCGGACAAAGTTCGTATACGTACCCAATACAATACAATACAGTGCGTATAAGCATTGCTGGTTACTTGGTCCTATCAGACAAACATTGACAAGTGTTACAGCTTTAAAAGAGGTCTAGAATTCACATGTGGGTTTGCCAATTGCCAGGCAGGGTCATGGTCCAAAAGTTAGACTTTGAACCTTCAAATTCAGCCAGAGAACTGGAGAAATTGACCACAAATCTGCGAAGGGGAAGTAAAATTGCAGTTACGGGGATTCTTGACCAGTCAGTCTGAATTAAAGAAAATGTCGTAGAAAGTAAATAAGATTTTCAACCAGTCTTTGAGGTTGCTTTTGATTTGGTTATTACAACCGTTTTTTTTCTTTTGGCTGGTGTCTCCTTGCTCTAAATTCCAACCTTCTGGATAAAATTCGCCTGCATTCATAATCCATTACAGGACGGACTAAATCAGATGGGTTTAATGCATATATTATGAAATGGTAGGCTTCTCCTTTAAGTATCCGTTTCAAACAAACAAAATCTAAAGTATGGATCATGGACGAAAGCAATAATTAACAATTGGATTAAAAGTCTTAGAGTAAAGGGTTGCATCCAATCCAATCCAATCCAATCATTTACTTGGTACAAAATTAATATATATATATATATATATATATATATATATATATAGCTGAATCTTGCATTATACTGTGAACCGACAAAGCCCATAGCATCCAAATCTGAGGATATAATATAGTATGTATGCGCTCATAATAATTAACATCTTGGCAACTACCAGTTTCCTCAATCAGTGAGAGTTTGTACTATGTAAGTACCTAGTCCCTCAAAGAGGTTCAGATTTATATGAATTTTGTCAATTGAAAACAACACGTTGCTTTTCCAATTAAAAGACACAGAAAAAAATGTGGAAGCTAGACATCAGCTTCGTTAGCATCCAACACCTGTACAGACTCCAGAGGCTGTAGAATTGAAACTAGAACAAATAATTGAGGCACGTTTGTCCATCTACATGTTAAATTCTTCATCAAGCCCACTCCAATAGAAATGATTTGAAAAGATAAATGATCATAGGAAAAAAAAAGATACAGGCTAACCGGATCCGCAATTAGTCCTTTTTCACACACAACAGCAAAATGATGATTGATGATTCCCATTGCTTCTTCAGCTCATCTCAAATGGGCATGCCCTTTGGAACAATTTGATCTTTGATCCACATGTAGATGGGAACCAACACATAGTATGCGGCTGCCATGGCCCCAAGAAGAAAGCGCAGAAGAAAAACAAATGGATTCACAGGCTTCTTCACATCCTCTGCCTTCGGACCAAGCTATATCAAGATACACATTCACATTTTTTATAAGATAAATGAATCATGGAATTTAAGCTTCATAACCATATTCTTCATAATTGTTTCTTAACATCAAACAAAAAGACACATCATAAGACAATGCACCAAATAACAAAGTTTTAGCTTAATAACCTACTGTTCCTTTGTCTATGCTTACTTCAACTGGAGGAAAGCAAACGTTGTAAAACAAATAAAGCAGAAGTTAGCCCAATATTTATTTTTGAAGTAGTTTGAATTGCAATTCGCAAAGACCGTGCTGAGAAATTCCAATGAAAGGAAATCAAATGGAATAGACCCAAAACCATGCAATTTTAATGGTAGATACAGGAAAAACACATATACCCATGCTCCTTGCCCCCCTTAGCCATACTAAGTGGCATTTCCATCATCAATCTCTCCTTCAGAATAATGACCTCACATTTTCTTAGTTCTCAAAACAGAGAGAAGAATAACACAAAAAATTTCCTCATTTTGAAATCCCAAACTGGAAATATTTAATGCAAATTATGGTTTTTCATCCCATATGGTTGTGCCATTCTGTGCACCTTCAATAACTTCAAAGACTTCTGAGTGCTAATGTTGCCCTAGGAAAATTACAATGCCAGCAGAACTTCCAAACGAACTTACTCCCAAAAGGACTGTATTACCTGTTAGGCAATAGTTTCTAAAAGAGGGACACCAACTGAATTAGTGAAGTTCTTACTGCAAAATCTGAAGTGGGCTATCAAATATTAATGACAGCAGAAAATACAGTGCTTCAACGGCATAGAAAGAAGTCAATTGACACTATATATCTAGTAACAACCAATTCTAAAAATATCAAGGATTTTTCAGACAACCATCACAATAACGTATACATTCTAACACGATGTCATTTTCAATAATCGAATCCAACCATTGGGTGTTTGGCACTTGGCAAATTAATGTAATGGAACAATAATGAAATCAGAAATCAAGCAATAAAATCAATAGTTTCTCCCTGAAACATTTCACATATAGATACATAGATATTAAGAGATGAAGCATATCATACCTGCAGGGGAGAATCTCCAGATAATGGCTTAACCCCTGTCACAGAGCAGCCCATAATCAAGCCATGCCGACGGACACCACGGTACCATTTTGGACCAATTCTTTTCATTTTGACATCCTTGAACCCAGCCTTTTGAAACCATTCTATATATTCTTCCTCCTTAGGGAAGAGCATCCACATATCGGCAAAAAAGCGAGACAGCCAAAAGGTTGGGTACACAGGACCTATAATACAGGCTTTTCCTCCGATTTTCAGTACTCTGTATGCTTCCTTGATGCCACGTTGTGGATCTGGCCAGTACTCGATGCTGAGGAACATAATTACAGTATTAGATGATAAAGAAATATGTCATGTTGTCAATCAAATTGACAACGAACATTTTCTTTGGAATTGAAATCCCATCATTTTCTAAATAATAACATTTTTAAAGCTGATAACTACTAAAAGTTATCAGCTTTTTTTTAATCATATTATACCAAAACACAAAAAATAGCACGAGTTATTTCCTTCGGCTGAACTTAATTGGAATAGAAACAAAAACAAATAAAAAAACTCCCAGCGCCATCTTTATAAAACTCATGCCAAGAGTAATCAAACTGGGCCATGAACATCCTTATCAAGACATCTTGTTAATAAAAATTACAGAACAACATTATCCGAATTGCTACAAAAATTACCTCCCAGCAGACACATATCTATCTGCATAATCAGTTGGGAAGGGAAGATCTTCTGCATCTCCTTCAATAATCTGGCACTCCTTCAAGGGCTCCTTCTGCTTAGCTTTGGCAAGCTGGTGAGGTGACTGATCAAGAATTGTAACATTCTTGGCATCTACATGTTTAACAATACCCAAAGTAGTAAACCCAGTACCACCACCAACATCTACTACTTTCAAATTCCTATCAAAAAGATCTGCCGGCTCAAGTGCTTCATCTCTCATATCCTCAGTCCAGTGGCCAGGGTTTATGACATGATCATAAACAATAGACAAGAACCTATAGAACCAAAATGCCTCTTTCTTGTGTTGTATGAACCTAGGCTGTGAAGCAGGCCTTGAAGATGATAAACTACTGCATCTAGGAGCTAAGATTCTTGAAATTTGGGTAGTTCTATGATAAGAGACTAAATTTTTCTTAGGGAAGCAACTAACATGGAATTTTGACCCTGTAAAGCCTACCCCAACTGGTGTGCCACTGATGAATTTGAGATTATCAGCTCCATAGAGCAATGAAGCAGCCATGATATGAAAATAAAAGAAAACCTATAAACAAAACTAAACCTAATCTACCATCAAAACTACTAAGCGAACCCTCGATTTGGAGGTCGCTAAGCACTCTAAACGTAAATAGGAATTAAATGGCTTCCTATTTCCAATGTAAAAAAATGGAGACTTTCAGAAGAAAACGACAGAGGGGGAGAGAGAGACTAAGAGAGAAAGCTCACTGTTCATAACTTGAAGAGGCACCACACACGTTCATGGCTGTGGCAACTGGACTAGTGGCCAGTGGCCACTGAAGCGCGGGCAGCTATTGTCTAACCATTAGTCCACGTCTCTTAATCACATAGACGACATCGTTTTCTGTTTCATGTGACAATGGACTCCCCCATTTGGGCTTTTAGAAATTAGAGCGTTGACAGAACACTCAAAACGTTTTGTCCAAGCATTGGGCTAAGGTTGCATATTAAAAATGAAAGCAAGGATTCAGAAAATATTATTATGACCTAATCAATATACAATATTTAAGGGACGATCTAATGGTAATTAAAAAGCATATTGTAATAAAATAAAAAGAAAATTATTTGTTATCTGATTTTTCTGGAATAATCGTATAGTAGTCACTATTCGATACACTAATGAGTAATGAACAACAGACCATTGACTTCATGGTTAATATTAATAATCATATTACCATTGTCAATCATAGTACTTTGCAAAACGATTATTAGTGATCTTCATAAGATAAATACCACTATTTCTTGCAGACCATCTGCAAATTTGTTTCTTGCAACCACAGATACGAACAAGAACATCTTTATACCAAAATATGTGGAAACCATCACCATGATTATTACCGCAACTGAAATTGCACCAAAACAGCGTCGTTCCCCAGACATTCACACGAAAAAGTGATAATGCATGTACGCCTAGGTCATCTTCTTTAGATTTGCAATGAACATTCAACACATCTTCATTCAAGTTGTTGACAATGTACACGTTATATCTTTCTCCAATACCAATTCCAAAACAAGCTTGACCTGTGCCCAATGTTAATACAAGCCATAAAACCACCTATTTATATATTAGGCATATATCAAGAATTGGTCGATTATTTATCTTTTATATTGCCAATGTCACTTGTTATGCATGAGCTGCAACAGTGGAATACATGTTTAGATGTTTTCGTCATGAAATTGTTCTACCAATTCTCTTTTCTTAGATCAAATATAATAAAAAATGTGCCTGAAATTATTTTGAAATTTGAAATCACATTCCTAGGTAACATATAATAAAAACAACTGAAAAACCAAGCTGATGATTGCATTATATCTACGAATGAAAAACTGATGCAGAGTGCATCATCATAAGGATACTTCGGCTTCCTATGGAACTATGACTTCAATATACGATAGTAGATACTTAGACTGGACAATAAAACTTAGAGAAAATGCAAAATTTATGATTCAATACTATCGGATGGCATCTGAAGACTTGGAACTTCACGAAGCCGTAGTGAGTTGTCATAGCAGTGATAGAAACCGAAGTGCGGGAATCTCTCATACCAAGTCTCTTGTTCCACGTGTGTATCCCAGTGCTCCCCACTGCTGCTTTTCCCGTACTTGTGAACCCATCCAGAACCATTGTGGCGCTCACCCCAAGTGCGATTCCATCGCTCTCCATACTTACCTTCCCACCATGTCTCCCCTTGCTTGACACCATTGGCATTTGGATCAAAATGTTCATCCCATTTGTCGCCCCATTTCGTCCAACCATCACCCTCACATCGCTCAGCCCATTTGTCCGTGTATTTCACGGTGCCCCCATGTCCATCATACTTCTCTCCCCACCTACGATAGGCATACACAGCAATCAATATAGAAGTATATATAGACCTTATATGAGCATACAAATATAGAAGTAGACGTGAAGGTTTACTGACAAATGCAAGTTCTAAAGATTAATCTTTCAAGAAGTTGCATTAACTGGAAAAATAGTGCCAAAATGCTATATTTTAAACAAGCACAGAATAACAAGCATTTCTCACTGTAGGCATGCATAGAGATCGATTGCATCATCACATTCTACTCATCAGATGTATCTCTTACAGACTGCATAAATCAATGACTATGGCATATAAATTGAAACAGTCTAACTGTAGTCCATGTAAGCTCCCTAAAAAACAATAAAATAAAAGTTCAATCCAATTACTTCAGATAATCTTAAATACAGACTCCAAATGATAGTATGGCTTCTCAAAATTGCTGATATAATGTGAACTTAAAATACATTAGACACCCAGGATCCTGCGTCCAAATGTCTGAATCCAATCATAAAATTGCAATCTACTTTAAGTCAAAAAGGATTTTTTATTACTTAGTCCAAATGCAAATCGATATTTCAGTCATCAAATAACCAAGTTTTCAGCCATAGCAGAAGAGTTCAAATTTATCCAATCTTAATCACATTTGATACCTTTCGTGCCAAACATGAGCATGACCAGCTTCAAGCTCCGTAGTTGGGTCAATGGAACACCATTTATGTGCCCATTTCTCAGCTTGATTAGAGGCATCATAATGTTCCCACCATTTCTCTTGCCACTCATCACCTTTTCCATTCTTACCCCACTTGTCTGCAGTTTTCTCAAGATGCACAAGCCCAGACTCCTGCAAGCATCAAGCATACAGTTCTAATTCATGTAAACTAAGAATTTACATACACGTGCATCGTTACTTTTTTTGTTCTAAATTACAGATATAAAATTAAAAGAATAAAACAGAGGACAGCCATGTATCCAGGTCAATATAATATTTACAAGATTCAAACTAACAATGTTTAGCACCAAGTTGTTTTAGGCAAAGATAATAGGAAAAAGAACATTAGTGCAAGAAAAGCCAACGACAGTATTTTTGACCTAGAACTAAGATACTGTTCATAGAGAACCCAAATGTGCTTCCCCTTTATTCAATTTTACTCCTCCAATCAACCTAATAAATAAATAAATAAATCGATGGTTAAAATCATACTTCAAAGTTTAAAAGCTGAATAGTTCTTTTTTTTTTTTTTTTTTTTTTTTTTTTTTTTTTTGGAAAAAGGGTTTGTGGTGGGGTTATAATGGTTGGGTATTTTGGGGTTTAAAATTAACCAACACCCTAGATTTTTAAACCAACCTCCAAGCTATTTTAACAAAAAAAAAAAAAAAAAAAAAAAAAAAAAAAAAAGAACTATTCAGCTTTTAAACTTTGAAGTATGATTTT
>CANUEP010014444.1:0-16277 GCA_947857235.1 Jatropha podagrica | reverse complement strand
ACTATTCTCAGCATAACTCTACCCCACTCCTGTCCGATATTATATGGTATTAATCATACTCAATCACCAAAGAAGTCCGTAAACATAGGATATAATGTAGTATATGGTAGATTACCTATCCATAATAGTCTAATTGGCTATCAGTAAGATAAATGACATATGTCACTTATGTATGATGTCAAATTAGTGATTGGATAAGGATAATCCATATAATTGTCATAGATTACATTAAATACATTGTGAGGATAAAGGTACATGGGATAGTGATATATTATGCTATACATGATGTAACACCCACCGCCTAATCCCGGAGAACCAGCTGACAGATGTCACATTCAGTGCCGGTGCACCGTCTTAAGTCATTTACTAACTCTAGATCACATATTAGAAGAGGTTAGATTTTCATAAGGAGGCAAGTAATTAAAGTTCAAAAGTAATATTGGAGGAAGTTGCTATGAAAATTTCATAAGAGTTTCCCCTAAAAATTTACTTGCCACACAAAGAAAATATACACACTTCCAATATAATTTCTCCAAAACCCCATAACTCTAATTCAACACAACATGCCACAAACACTTCTAAAAGGTCTCATTAATTTTCTTAAGTTTTATCTTTCTAATACACCATTAATTGAAAAGAATATATAAATATATGATTCTATTCCTACACCATAAACGTAGTCAAATAGCAATACTTATATAATCTTTAATCTCATTATTTACACTTTCAATATTTACAATTCCAATACTTTTTACAATGTTTTCTGTACATGCCAAAATGTATATACATCTTAATATATATTCTACCCAAAACAGAGCCTCTCTTTTGATGCTTCCCCTTAAGTCCTCAGGTACACCCACTACTCTTACCTACGTGTAACGGAAGTCAACGCGTTGAGTGGAAGACTCAGTGGTGCTAAATAAAACACTCAATTATATTTCATAAACTTACAACTTACAAAAATTACCACTCTCTCCTTTTTATTCATACTTAATAAATTCAAATGGACATATTCAAAATATATATACTTAATATAGTATAAAAGTACTTAAAACATGAAATTTCCAGCATTTTTATAAACTTGACCTTTGCTGGGTTTTCAGGGTATAACTGAAGTTGTAAGTCTCCAAATTTAGTAAAATTTAATTCTTTAGAAAGCTAAGACAAAATTTTACAAATGTCATGAAGAGACCACAGTCCATTTCAACCTCTAAGATACTGAAAATAAGCTAAGAACACAAAACAATAGCCTTGTCCTGATTTAACATATCCAACTCCATATTTATTTAATTCCTACTTATCCAAGAACTCAATTTCGATAAATCCATATCCAGTGATTTGTTAAGATATCCGGAAATAAATTTCATGAGGGGCTCAAAATCTAATTTTATCATTTTAAGGGTCAAAGATAAGCACAATTAGGTCATATACTAATGGGTTGCCATGATAGACTCAGTTTTGGTAATAAAATCATAAATTGAGCTATAAGTATTCAAATTGTACACAAGAGGATGATTTAGAAAGTTAAGAAGTATAACTACAATATTTCATGTAATAAATATTTGATTATTAATAAAAGGCATTTATTTATCTTTTAATAAATATTTGATAATTAATAAAAGGCATTTATTTATCTTTTATATTCTATTGATTGAATCTAGGTAAAAGATAAAGTCTATCAGACAATATTGCTTTGCAAAATAAATTATAATGTGGTTATAATTATGAGTTTTATATTTACATTAAAGCAATGTCTCTAAATATTCCTTGTCGATGTTCTCCTCATAATTGGACGATGATTAGAGTTGTTGAGACTGATACATATTAAGTTTTTTTCCTTAGGAAAGCAGTTGTTCTCATAAGCTAAGATATGTGTGATATCTAGAACTAATATGTAAGTGCTTGTTATTTAAACAAGTCCACTGAATTGACCTGCATGAGAATTCCATATGGACAGTTACCTATGTCTATAGAATTGTCACGAACCAAAACTGTGGGCCGGATCGGCACTAGGACCTAGGTAAGCTTAAGGTCCCTAAGGCCCGCAATAAGCCTAAACTATTAAAATCCATTTCTATTATCATTTGACTAAGGGAATAGTAAGCCCATATTATGACATTATTCATAAATTAATCAGAGTTAACATTTCTGACCCAGCCTTAATATTAAATACTGTTCACAGCTCAGGCCAATATCCATTTAATAAAAATACATTCTCATGTAAATATTTATTTATCATAATATGATCAAACTATTCCTATCATATAGACTCCAAATATTGAAAAAAAATACTCCACAATTTATTTATAATCACATGATAATTTCTTTTACATAACCAAATATTAATTAAACATCCTAAATGCGGAATAAAATGTACGAAAAATCACAATTATTAACAAATAATTCATACTAACATATTCGAATCTCTGCGGGAAAGGAAGCAGAGTCTTATAAACCAACCATACTTTTATTTTCTGAAAAATGTTTATGGAAGGAGGGTGAGTTTCACTAAACTCAGTGAATAATAATAAATAATGCAAATCCACACATTTAGGCAATATGCTTTCACAATATATAAAATCAAAATTCTTTCACAAGCACATGACACAACATCGTCATCTTCAAACAAATCACATTCAAATATTCACAACATGAGGAAATTGGTCAGTGAAGTCACAAATCCACCTATTGGCCCCCGGCCAATTTCCATTATAATAATTTACATATATCGAGGAGTCAATCCCTTATACTTGGCTCACTAACCCATAGTAATACACGTCGTCCCAATTTCCACCTAGATATAAAAGCACATTATTTGACATCGCAATTATTCACAAATATATTCAATACAATAAATGCAACATATGAATGTAATCAAGGGCGAAAATTGTATAAATTTATAGAAATGAAATACTATATATCAAAGACTGAGATTATAGAAATGGAATATTATATTTAGAAGATGAAGAATATCAATATAATAATAGAAATAGGAAATGATTTATGATTATTTTAAATAATATAAAGAGTATATGGTATGCATATGAAATGCATGCATGCATGCAGGATGGCGTGCACCATTTATTATTACTCACAGTGACCGCAGAATAAATTTAGATCTGTCCTGGGTTTTGATTTGGAGGAGCAGTGACCCCGCGAGGAGGAGCTGGCCGGATCTGAGGCAGCGTTGCTAGTGGTGTTGCGACGGTGGAGCTGTTGCGGCCAACCTAACGTGGTGCTCGTGGTCTTTGTGCAGAGAGAGAGAGCTAGCCAAAGAGAGATGGAGACAATGAGAGGAAGACGGAAGAGAAGAAGAGAGAGAAACTGAGAGAGAGAGGGTTGGTCTATGGTTGCCAGCAGAGAGAGAGGCTATTGACTGAGAGGGAAAAAAGAGAGAAAGGAAATGGAGGAGGAGAAGGAGGTGTCGATGGAGAATGAAGAAGAAGAGGACCAAAAATAAAAAGAAAAGAGAGAAAAGAAAGAAAGAAAAAGGAAAAGAAAAAAAAAAGCAAAATTATTAATAAAACAAACCGTTCGTCCATAATTTGTCGGGGAGAAAAAAATAGTAACGCACAGTATTTTTTAAAAATATCCGATTCGGGTCTAATTTTAATTAATTCGGTCCAATAAAAAGAAATTGATCCGATTTTTATTCGATTAACAGTTACTCAATTAATTTTAGGGTGAACCAAAATGGTTTTTGGTCCCGATAATATTACGTGGCGTAATATTATTGGCTAATAATTTAACGATTAAATTTAAATGGGAATTATTTTGAAATAAAAATTTTGAGGTATTACAATTCTCCCCTCCTTATAAAAATTCATCCTCGCATTTTAGAAATAATAAGATAGGACGATATACAAGCAAGGAACATACAAAATAAGCCAAGTTCAATTATCAACAATATAAAGCCTCTCACTCAAATTGGAAAAGATAGGGATATCTCTCTTGCATCTCCGCTATTACTTCCCACGTGCACTCCTCGATAGAATGGTTTCCTTGAATCTCTAGAGGTTCCAACACATGCGATGGATCAGATATATACTTGCGTAGCATGGACACATGAAAAACTGGATGGACGTGAGAAAATTCATTCGGTAGGTCCAGTTGATAAGCTACCTCTCCAATTCTAGTAATAACTAGATAAGGTCCAATGTATCTCGAAGCTAACTTTCCCTTTTTGCCACACTGAAGAATTCCTTTCATAGGAGATACTTTCAGAAAAACCAAATCGCCCTCTTGAAATGTAACCTCTTTATGCTTAGGATCAGCATAACTTTTCTGTCTGTCAAAAGCAGTCTTGATTCGATCTTGTATAACACGTACCTTTTTCGATGTAACTTGAATCAATTCAGGTCCCACTAGTTGCTTATCTCCTATTTTCTCCTAACATAGAGGTGATCTGCATTTCTTTCTACATAAAGCTTCATATGGTGCCATACCTATACTCGCTTGATAACTATTGTTATAAGCGAATTATGCTAATGGCAGGTGTGAATCGCAATGTCCACCGAAATCTAGTATGCACATTCAAAGCATATCCTCCAACGTCTAAATCATTCTCTCAGACTGTCCATCAGTTTGTGGATGAAAGGCTGTGCTGAAATCGAGTCTCGTTCCTAGAGCTTTCTATAAAGATTGCCAAAATTGAGAGGTGAATTGCGTTCCTCTATCAGAAACGATAGAAACTGGAATACCGTGCAGTCGTACTATCTCCTTAATGTAAATCTTTGCCAATCTGTCTGCATTATATGTAGATCTCACTGGAATGAAGTGAGCTGTCTTCGTAAGTCAATCCACTATTACCCAAACCGAGTCATAACCTTCGAGTGTCTTTGGTAAACCTACGACAAAATCCATAGTGATTCTCTCCCATTTTCATTCTGGTATCGGTAATTATTGTAGTAGTCCTGCAGGTCTTTGATGTCTTGCCTTTGCCCATTGACACGTAAGACATCTTGATACAAATTCAATCACATCATTCTTCATTCCTGACCACCAATAATTATCTTTCAAATTTCGATACATTTTAGTAACACCAGGATGTATACTATAAGCGGCATAATGAGTTTCATCTCAAATCTCCTTTCTAAGATCATCAACATCGGGTACACATATCCGTGTATCATTTCTGAGCACTCCTTCACTATCTATCACAAAATTTCTAGATCCACTTGTAGCTACTTCTTGTATAATTTTCTGTAATTGCAGATCTCTACTCTGTGCATCTTTAATCTTGTCAAATAACATCGGCGTTACTCTGAAATGAGCTAACAGAGTTCCTGAAGCAGGAATTTTCAATTCAAGATTTCCATCAAGCATTCTGTGAACATCCTGAACTAATGGTCTCCTTTCTGTTGAGATATATGATAAATTCCCTAGAGATTTTTGGCTCAAAGGATCAGCTACAACATTAGCTTTCCCCGCATGATACTGAATAGTATAATCATAATCTTTAAGCAATTCCATCCAACATCTTTGTCTCAGATTCAAATCTCTCTTATCAAAGATATATTTTAAGCTCTTATGATCAGTAAAGATTTCACATGAAACACCATAAAGATAATGTCTCCATATCTTTAGTGCAAAAACAATGGCTGCCATTTCTAGATCTTGAGTGGCTATTTCATCACCGTCTATCACAAAGTTTCCAGATCCACCTGTAGCTATTTCATGCAAAATTTTCTGCAATTGCGGATCTCTACTCTGTGCAGCTTTAATCTTGTCAAATAACATCGGCCTTACTCTCAAATGAGCTAACAGAGTTCTTGAAGCAGGAATCTCTAATTCAAGATTTCCATCAAGCATTCTGTGAACATCCCAAACTAACGGTCTCCTTTCTACTGAGATATATGAGAAATTCCCTAGAGATTTTCAGCTCAAAGCATCAGCTACAACATTAGCTTTCCCTGCATGATACCGAATAGTACAATCATAATCTTTAAGGAATTCCATCCAACGTCTTTGCCTTAGATTCAAATCTCTCTTATCACCATAGTTGGATTTACACAAACAACACATCAAAACATTCAGAATTTCACATAGAATTCAATTCCCAAATCAATTTCATCACCTACTGTCAGATTTTTATCAAAATATCAACTTTACTCAAATTGAAACCTAAACCTCAATTTCCTGAATCTCCATTAATCTCCAAATCAAAGGCTTCAATCCATGAAATTAAACTAACCTAAGGAGATACAGGTGAATTTCGATTCACCCGAGCAAGAAGAGACCGCCGGCAATGCACCCACTCACCGAAAAATCGAAGAAACGCTGTTGTGAAAGAGACAGCAGCGTCGCGCGAGCGAAGGACCAACTGCTGTGTCCGACTCCTCGAGAACGAAAGCCAGAGAAGACGCCGGAGTTGAGGTTGGCGTCGTCTGGAGTGCCGGTCGCCGCCTCAGCTCTGTCGTGGGTGGTTGGAACGGAAGGGGAATGGGAGAGAGGCAGTGTCGAGATGAAAGAGGAAGGAAAAAAAGAGAGAAAGAGAGAGAGAGAGAGAGAAATATATATATATATATATATATATATATATATATATATATTTTACTAAATGGTTCCGGTTCGATTTGAATCTATTTGGTCCACCTCATAAATTCAGTCTGATTTTCCGTTGATTTAGAGATTTTCAATTGAGTTTAACTATTTGAATTTGGCTTTTTAGGTTCAATTTGTAGAACACAAAATTATCTATCATTGGCTAGAATTTATAATTAAATTTTAAATAAAAATTCTTTTAAAAATAAATTAATGGGTCATTTCATTTCTCCTCTTCTTTATTTTTAATATATTTTTTATAATTTTATTTTTGTTCCTCCCGGTTTTATCTCTTAATTTTTTTCCCTAAATTTAGTTTACAGTTATTTTAGTTAATAAATAATTTGGAATAAAGATCAATTTAGCCTAAATTTGTTTAGCAGGATTAAAAATGTCACGTTTGACCTTTTCAACTAATTTAATTCTTGAACTTTTTTAAAATGACTGAAAAGATCAAATTTAAGATTTAGTCAATTTACCCCCTTGAATTTATTTAAAATAATTAAAAAAATTGGATTTAATATTTTAAATTAGTTTTGCAACTCATTTTTCATTGTATTTATAAAAATTTAAGATCATTATTGGAATCAGACCGCATAATTTATTAAAAAATTAATTAAATATGAAATGAAGAAAAACCATATATGAAGTGCCTTATATCCTCTTTACCTTAATTGATAATTTTGAGTTTATAAATATATATTAATTTTGAGTTCATGTATTTTCTCATGTTGAATAGAATATCGTTACACTGCATGTTTTCTAAATTGATTATGTTATAAAAATGAAGCTTTTATGAATTTATTACATTGATTAAGAAAAGTTGAAAAGTTTGATGTAGTGTTTTTAGTATAAAACAAGAAGGAAGAAAAATCAAACTTATTAAATTGAATTAATTTATTAATTTATAAAAATTTTAAAACAAATTTAAGGATTAAACTGTCATAAAAAGTTAAATATGATATTTTAATTAATTTAAATAAGTTCAAAGCTAAACTGGACTAAAAGGTGAAATCTAAATAAGTTTGGGGCTAAACTGGCCTACAAGTTCTAAATTGTAGCCAATTGGACATCAATTAAATAGGTTGCTACGAAAATTTTCATGGAATAAAAACATATTAAGTTGTTTATTTGTTATGAAAATGGCTTTACCAATGGAATATTATGGTTGTTGCAAAGTTGATAGCTAGGATTTGAAGTTTACAGTTGTGAGTGGGCAAAACTAATTGATTCAAATATTAGATGATGTATTGGCTGTGATAAATTTTGTTTGTTGAGCAATCACTTGAAATGAGTAACTATTTTAAATGAATGTAGGGAAGTGATTAACAAAGACAACAGCAATGATAATAATTGTTTCAATGTTTCTGTTATATACAAAGACAGAAATGGAAATGGTTGTGGGCTACGTAAATCGAAGGAGCCTTATATGGTAAGAGATGTATCAAATTAATGCATTTAATTCTATTGGTTCACAAAATTAATCTGCCAAAATATATAATATGCATGTTGTAGAGTCCAAGTGTACGTTGTCGGCCTCTAGCATTAATAGCATTATGTTAGTTATATATCCCATAGTCAATTTAATTAGTTATATTTTAAATATAATTAAATATTTTATTATTAATAAAAGACATTTATTTATATTTTATATTCTATTGATTGAATCTTAATAGAAGATAAAGTCTATGAAACAATACTGCTTTGCAAAATAAATTATAATGTAGTTATAATTATGAGTTTTATGTGCATTAAAGCAATGTCTCTAAATTTCCTGATCGATGTTCTCCTCATTATTGGACAATGATTATAACTGTTGAGACTGATACATATTATGCTTTTTCTTAGGAAAACAAATGTTCTCATAAGCTATGATATATGTGATATCTATAATTAATAGGTGCTTGTTATTTTAACAAGTCCATTGAATTGATCTTTATGAGAATTTCATATAGAGAGTTGTTGCTTATACCCATAAAATAAAATATAGAGCTTACGATAGTTAGCGTTATTATACGCTTTAATTTCTCAATCCTTTAAAATTAATTTTAAAATTTTCCGATTGTCTATTTATGTAAATACTACTAGAGCCGGACATTTTGACGACTTATAGTTTGCGACAACCTAGCCATGTTGATCGATGTTTCGAAGAGTTTGCAAAAAAGATATTCTTTTAAATAAATTTTTATTGCTTTATTCATTTAAATGGATCCCTATTGGCATAATTATTTATTATAATTATATTATTTTGCTGCATATATTTGATATTGAAACTCAACAATAGTATCAGAGCCATCGTTTTAACGTTTAAAGTGTAGAGTAATATATTAATTATTGGAATTATTTTGAATTAATTCATGCGCTGAAAATTAGTATTTGAACAAAATCAAATCTGAGTTCTGTCAAAGTTTTCATCGGTTGAATTTCAATTAAATTTGATTTAATAAAATTAAAAAAAATTCTTAAATACTTTAAAATTTTTTCATCAAGTGGAACAAGAAAGCTACCGTTAGTATGGATTGTAGTGTTAAGATCTACAAAATTATTAATGCAATTGTTGTTAAGGTCTATATATAATAGAATATTTATAATGAGTAATTGGTGGATTCGAACAAAAATTCATTTAGAAATAAATACAGAATATGTGTGTGCACGTGCGTGATGCATTAACTTGATTTAGGTTAATAAAGAATTAGAATGAATAGATTTTAGTTAATTAGGATTAATTAGGATGAATTGAATATTAAGATTTGAATAAAAAAAAAATAATAAGGTGTAGTGAATAAGATGGTAGAAACTAAATTAATTGGGATTAGAGATAGGTTAGGGGATTATTTAATTAATTATAATATTATTTAGTTAATTAAAATATATGTCGGTGAATATTGATTTAGGTAGAAATAATTTAATTAATTAAAACAATTTAGGTCATTAAATAAATTTAATTAGATTATTTGGAAGATTATAATAGAATGATTGGAATTATGGATATTGGAACAAGTAGATAGACATAGTCTATAAAATTCAAAGTAGTTAGAATAGGGTACGAGTTATTAGATTGATTTTCTAATTCTTTATTTTATTTGATCAATTCTTTGACGAATTCTTTTATTATATTCTTAAATTTCTTAGATTGTCCGAGCTTGTCTACTGCTCTCCAAGTCAGAGTCCAAACTAGGATTTGAAACCCTATCATCAATATGAGCAATAATATATAATGCATACCAAATTTATGATTCATAACTTATTTTAAATATTGCATTTACTTATTTTCAAGTACTTAAATGTGTGTGTGTATATATATATATATATATATATATATATATATATATATATATATATATATATATATATATATTGATGTGTATTGATAAATTCTGTGATTGGTTGTTTGTATTTAATACAATATGATTGTTGTGTGGGAGTTGGTAAGACGCGAATCACTTGGAGTTGAGAGCACGAACATGGTGAGAATGCCGTCAGTTGGCCGTAAGTGGTGAGAGTGACACTCTCTCTTGTGCACTCTCGATTGTGACATATGTCATGGAAAAAATATTTTTATAAAGAAAATTATTTTATTAAAAATATTTTTATCTGATTATGATTTCGCCCAAACGGGGTGGACTCTCTAGATGCACAAGTCACAGGACCATGGGATTATATGACATGATATGATGGATACTAAAGTATGCTCGGGAAGAGCATTGTTCTGTTAAGATGATTTCATTGACTAACAATCATTTGATGTGTATTATGGATGTTATTATTTATGGGTGTTATGATGACATTGCATAACTAATGAATGCTCAATTAGAAAAGTTTATGATCATTCTGTTTGTTTGCTTGGGTTATGTATTCTATATTATTATTCATTAAGTTGCAAAACTCACCCCCATTCTCACTCAACTTTATAGGAAGTAGGACTCTGTTCAAAGACGGTTACAACTCCGTAGTCTTCCTCGCAGGGCTATCAAAGTACATTACTATATTTTTGCAATTATTGAAATTAATTTACTGGCACTTGAGAATTTCTTTTGCTCTGAATAGTCTTGAACTCCACAGTTGTAGGATTGAGTATTTGATCAGGTACTATTGTTAGGTATATTAATTAGTGAAATTATAAATTGCATTAAATTATTTATTTGGATACATGTATGAACAGTAGCCGTGATGTAGTTGAGACACATTTTTTTGAGTTTGAACTTTATATTATTTGAGAAATTTAATATTAGGCCGGGATTATGTAGGTACTGAATCAGTACATGAAAATATTATATGGGCTCATTATTGTTAGAGAACAATTGTGTTATTTGGTTATTGTGGTTTAGACTTATTACGGGTCTCGGGGATCTTAAATTTATCTAGGTTCTAATGTCGGTTCGATTCATGATTTCGGATCGTGACAGTAACAAAGTGAACATTTACATCATTAATTTAAAAGGGGAAAAAAAACTCCATAGTTAAAATAATATTCTTATTATTAAATTTTATTATCATTTATATCCTATAATTATATTTTAAAAATTAATATTCACTTACAATAATTATCTATATCTATATTTCAGTTTTGAATTTTATTCTTTTTCATTATTAGGTAATTTAACATACTTTTTTAAGTTTGAAAATAGTATTTGTTTAAAATAATTAACTATTTATATTTAAATATTTAATTTCCTTTTGTTTTAGTTCAAATTATTTAATTTTTTGTGTTCATTTATTTAAAATTGTAGACACCTAAATTTTATTTAGGTTCATTTAATTATTAACTTAATTATTTAATTAGCCAATTAAATTATTGAATAGTTAAATTAAAAAATTTATTTTAATAATCAATCAAAATATTTAAATAGTTATTAAAATAAAATTATTAAATAAATATTATTTACTGCATAAATGAATAACGTAGTAAAGTCTAATAAAAATTAGCCAAGTGGACAATTAAATTAAATTTTGGCTAATAAGTCAATCGTTTATATAAGTTAGGTGATGTAGCAGCAGCCAATAAAAGCTTGCTAAGTGAACTAATCAAATTATATACTTGGCAAGGGAACCTCCTCAAATCTCTATAAATAGGAGGCCTCTCTTCACATACAGATATATAGACTCGTAGAGAAAAAGACAGAAAAGAAACTCCAAAGCTCTATTGAACTCAAGACTTCAAAAGTTCTCTCCCAAGTCTAAAGAATCAAAGTTCGTTCTATGTCAATTCAAGATCAAATCTTTTTGACCCTTGAATCGTCTAAAGTTTGGTTTACATCAATTCAACATCAAGTCTTTCAGCTGTTGAATTGTGTTCAAGATCAAATCTCTCGACCCTTGAATCGTCCTCACAACAATAAAGAAAAGAATTAGAGGATAATCTTAACTGTAATAGAAGATTAAACACTAGAGATTATGTCCACTTCTTTATAAATGCAATTTGTATTTTTGTATTTTTTTATTTCTTAATTTTCAAGAATAAATTTTACGCTTATAGATTTTTCGATTGCCCAGTGGGACATCTCTACCTCTCATCTCTTCACTTTGCAATTCTCGGAGTTTCAACAAATTAGCTAAAAGATTCCATGGCACCAAGAAAGATCATTGTCACCTCGAAGGTCGCACAAACTGGAGCTTCAAATTTTCTCAGTGTTGGATCCACTATTGACTGGAGTCCTGATGCAAATATCAAGATGAAGTCTGTCGTAGAGATTTATGCAAAGACGACTCTTCTTCCTCAATAAACTGTTGTTGCCTCGGTGGAGTCAGCTAAGAAAGGTGCTTCCCAAAAGTGGTAGACTGCTTCAATAATAAACTCTTCTAATGTCATGTCTGTTATGATGACTGGAACTACATCAGCAGAAGAACTAGATGCTTTGAAGTTGCAACTAGAAGCTCTTAATCATGCTCTTCAAGAGAAAGATAGCCAAATTGCTTATCTCATGAATAGGTTGGATAGCATGACTGAGAAAAGTCAGATGTTTGAAAAGGATGAATCCGCATTGAAGGGGTATATACCACCAAAAGAGATGCTGTCAGGGAAGAGCCTAGAAAAAGATTTCAAACTTGCTGCTGACGGCTTGATCTCAACTATTCAACTGAAGGAGCTGATTAAAGAAGCCTTGAAAGATTAGTTAGAGACTAAGATGTAGCCTTCTTACACCTACTCAAAGCCATACACTTTGAGGATCAATATGATGAGGATGCCATCAAATTAACAACCTCCTAAGTTTCAACAATTTGATGGAAAGGGAAATCCAAGACAACACATAGCCCACTTTATGGAAACTTGTAACAATGCTGGCATGGACGGCGATCTACTCGTTAAATAATTCATTCGGTCTTTGAAAGGAAATGCCTTTGATTGGTATATGGATCTCAAGCTGAGTTCTATTAATAGCTAGGAACAACTGGAGTGGGAATTCCTCAATCGCTTTTATAGCACCAAATGTGTAGTTAGCATAATTGAATTCACAGCTACTCGCCAGTGGAAGGAGGAATTTGTGATTGACTAGAATGAAAGATGGAGAAGTCCCAATTTCAATTGCAAAGATCGACTGTCAGAATCTTCATCAATTGATATGTGCATCAAGGACATGCATTAGGGCTTGCACTACATCTTATAAGGGATCAAGCCTCATACTTTTGAAGAGTTGGCTACCCGGGTTCATGACATGGAGTTTAGTATTTTTTATCATAAGAATCAAAATTTCCCAGTTCAAGAACCAAGAAAGGGGAAAGATAAGATAAAAGTGCAAAAATTCGCTAAAACACCCGTTAAGTCAGAAAGTAAGCAGTCTATGACTGTAACAACAAAGCCAATCAAGTTGCAGCCTAAGATAAAAAATAAGCAACATACGAAGGCCACTCCTTTTCAACTTATAAAAAGAAAAAAGGCTATGTTGAAGGAAAGGCAGGAAAAGAGCTATCCCTTTTCTGATTTTAATGTTGCAGACATGTTGGATGTGCTTGAAGCTAAGCTCATCTAATTGCCAGAGATGAAGCTCCCGGAGGAAGCAAATTGAGTGGATGATTCAAATTACTGCAAGTATCATAGATTGATTTGTCATCCAGTTGGGAAGTGCTTTGTCTTGAAAGATAAAATCATGGAGCTCCAAAAAAATGGTGTCATCACTTTCGAAGAGGAGGAAGTGACTGCCAATGTGATAATAATAGCAGTTGGTGAATCGCTGATCTCAACAAGAAGAGAAATAATAAGGTTTGGCTCTTTAGACCCAGTTCAAGTTGAGCTGTCTGTTCCAAACCAACCTTCTTTGCCAAATGAATTCAGCTTCTACAAGGAGATGGGAGCACTGCTGGGGGTATTGAGCTTGCTCAAAATTAGTTTGAAGATGAAGGATGGACTATGCTTACTCACAAAAGAAGTAAAAAGAGAAACCCACTTCCATCTAAGGAGGCTCCAAAGAGGAATAAGATGTTGAAGAAGCTTGTTAAGTCAACATAATTGGCTTCCTCAAAGATTCAATCAAAGTCTCAAAAGCCAAAAAATATCTACAAATCATAGGTAGAAGATTGTGTAAAATAAAAGCCTAGAAAACCAATCACTTTGGTGGAGTACATGCCAGAGTTAATGGGTGCTAAAACATGATAGCAATGAGGAGACTGAGGAAGCAAAGGCCTACTACACTGCTGTGGAAAAGATCATCTTTACTGATGAAGATCAAGTGCTTTATGATAAGCCCTATAATCGTCCTTTGTTTGTTGCAGGTTATATCTATGAAAGAAAGATAAATCGAATCTTACTTGATCTAGGTTCAACCGTCAATATTATGCTTCTCAAGACCTTTAAGGAACTTAGCATACCTGTAGATGAATTGAAGCAAAGTCGATTGATGATACATAGCTTCAACTAGAATGAGAAAAGGGCTGTTGGTTGAATTCAGCTCCAATTGCATATTGATGAGATGGAGTCAAACATTCTTTTGCATGTGATTGATGCAAGAACGACTTACAATATACTGTTAGGGCGTCCATGGATTCATGGGAATAAGGTGCTGCCTTCGACTAACCATCAATGTTTCAAATACTCAAAAGATGGAAAAATAAGAACAATCGTAGCTGATTTGAAGCCATTTATTAAAGTTGAATCATATTTTGCCGATGCAAAGTTCTACTTTGAGGAATTATTTTTGATTGAGGAAATTCAACCAGCTTTTGAGGATGTTGAAGTAAAGGTTCCTGCAAAGAAGACTAAAGAAGGAGAATCTTCCTCAACAAAAGAAACCAAGAAAGGATGCCTTAGCAAAGACAAGTCAAACGTTTGCAAAAAAATGAAGCTTCGTTTTGTACATGTCTCCAAAAGAAAGATGATCAATCTTCGTCCTCAAATCCAGAACATATCATATAAGGCTTGAAAGATTTGACTCCCCCAGTCACTAGTCTTGTTCCTCTAAGGTTTCAAGTCACCGTTAAAGGGTTTTGCAGGGCCTTCTAAGAGCCCAATAATTGAGCTTAGAGCATTTCCATCCAAAAGGATAAGTGGTTTTGACCCCATTGCTTATAAACTACTAGCTAAAGATGGGTAGAGTTCTACTGAAGTGGCCAAATTGACAAAGGATTTCAAGAATGATGATAGTAAGCAATTATTAAATGGGATTCGGAAAGTATATAAGGAGAAGAATACTGCTGATCCGGGTCTTAAAGTGGCCTGGGGTATCAAGCTCCTACTCTACGCTTGAAAATCAAAAGAGAAGCCTCTAATCACATTTCTATTGAAGATCTAGAGGAGACAAAAAGTGAGGTCTCAAGACCTTCTATTTTCATTCAATTAGGAGTTTCTTCAAATTGTATTTCGATCTTCAATCGAATTGGAACTCTAGAAGGTGCAAACACTAAAAGTAGTAAAACCTCCATTCACCAAAGACTTGGGATTTTAAAGCCAAGTAAATGAAAGAAGAACAAGAAGAAGCAATCTGCTGTTGCTATAGATTACAATGACTTGCGCAACAACATCCCCTCTCGAATGAAAAGAAAAACTAAGTGGGTGGTGACCACGGGATCTACATTGAAGGCAAAAACCCATACCGTGGTTATAACCGACCAAGTCTCTAATCAATCTGAGGAAGAAGAACTTGATGTAGTGATGGTTGGCCATATTACTTTTGAAGATATGGATCAAGACCAAGCTCCTATTGAGGAAAGTGCTAAGGATGCTCCTTGTGCTTTGGAAGAGGAAAATAAAGCTACGGTTGATGAGTTGAAAGAAGTCAATCTCGGAACAATGGAAGACCCTTGGCTCATTTGGATACCAACTTTGGATGGCTCATCTGGCTATAATCAAATCCCAATGGCTCCAGTAGCTCCTCCCTTTGACGCGCGAACCAGACCTAGCTGCACATCCAACCACTCCTTTCCTCTTGTCGGCCACCGTCCCAGCAACCATAGCAAGCCCAGCTTGCTACCAACCACTGTCTCCTCCTTCAATCTCCGATTCAAGGATCAGCGGGATTTTTATATTACTGGATATTAATTTTATAATTTGCAGAATTTATTTGGTTAAATTTTTTATTAATTAGTTAGTTAATTTTAGAATATTTGGTTGAATGATTTTATGGTTTGAGTAGTTAATTATTTTGGTTAGTAGATTAATTTAAGGATTATATATTGTTTGGGTGAATTTTAATATTTGAGGAATAATTGTATTTATTTAGTTAAATTTTGATAATTAATTAGTTAGCTAAATTTTAATATTTATGGTTAATTGTTAGAATTTTGATTATTTGATTTTATTATAT
>CANUEP010014396.1:0-96309 GCA_947857235.1 Jatropha podagrica | reverse complement strand
AACAACAACAAGATTTTGGGACTCTTTGTGGTCGTTTGGTTGGTTTTTTTTTTTTTTTTTTTTTTTTTTTTTTTTTTTTTTTTTTAAAGAATCAAAATAATGAAGAAAAGAAAAATTGTGTACATCCTTTCTATTTTAATCTAATTATATATATATATATATATATATATATATATATATATATATAAAATGAAAGGCACAAGAAGTTCAATGACTTGAATCAATCACACTAAGTCATTGTTATGGATAGGTTGATCTAATCTAAGAAAAAATTAAACTGAAAAGTAAAAGTTAATGAGTAAAATAATATCCTAAGACAAGATTATAATAAATCCTTAGACAAGAAAAGACCTGTAAAATGCCACAATTTCCTAAGTGAGTAGTTGGACTATGTTCCTTTTCTAACAAGGGATTGACTATATTTAACATTTCCAGTTAATTAACAGACCCATTAACCTCACTCATCACTAATTAATCAAACCATTAACTACTTTGAAAAATTACGTATTTTATCTCTTTTTATTTTTAAGTGCTTATTTACGATTTTACGGAAATATTAATAATTTTTTTATATTTATTAGGTTTTTTGTCTTAAAATTAAATTGAGAGTTTTTAAATTTAAGAATAGTCAATTCAGACATTATATTTAGAAAATCAACGTATTCTAATTATTTTCTATTAAATGTTGCGAGTAAAGTGGAATGCAGGGAGTATATGTTTATATAAATTTCATACTATATAATAAAAAAAAATATAGTGTTGGGTACCTTCTCTTTGAGTAAACTAGATTTTGAGCTGGTGTGAAAAAGAATGGAAATTGAGTAAAGTCAATGTAGTCATGCTTATTAATTATATTTTGCAATGCAACAACAAAAATCTTAATTTTATTTGTTTCTTCATAAAGTCATAATGAAAAAAAAAATAAAAAAAAAACCTACAACTCATCACCTAATTCTACTCTTTTGGGTTGAATATATATAAGAGAATAATTGCTTCTTATTCTTTATTTTATAAATATTTTACTATTTTTTAAACTTAATCAATAATGTATTAAGCTTGTAAAAGAAAATGTAAAATATTTTGAATTAATCTGCACAATAAAAGGTAGCTTTCTCTTTGGCTCGAAAACTCGAACTCGAAATTTTTTTATTTTTCACGTAAATAAAAAGATCAATCAAATTACCACGTGATTTGTTATAAATAATATTATTTATTCATAAAAATAATATAATAAAATCACACATTTTGTGCTATGGGATACTTGTTATTACAATATTATATGTACCCAAAAACAATGGTAATAAATGTCCATTTCCTTCCATTTCAATGAGTTGGCTTCCAATTTTATCCTCCCATTTTTTTTCCTTCTATACTTGTATTGAAATGCAAAAGTAATATCGATCATATGTAAAATTGAACTTGACATTGACCAACACATGCTTCACTAAAAAATATATTCCTATTTAAGCCCTAAGTGCTTAGTGTTGAGTTATGGTATTAGCATCTTATCTCGCCAGATCTGAAACAATGAGATTCCTAAATCATGCAATTTGAACAAATTAAAAGAGTGTTGACTGTTCACATTAATTAATACTAAATCACTAAAAATCTAAAATATTGGAGACTTAATTACAAAAGTTGCTTCATTAATTAGTAATCCCTAATTAGACTTTCACACTTAATATGGTAAAACGTTGAGGATAAAAAAGTAATTTTGAATAACAACAAGAACACAAGTGCAGGCTCCATCTTCATCTTTGTTTAAATTTCAAAGGTTTTGGTTATGTAAGTGAGATAATGGCCTGCATATTGTTTCCTCCATTAACACTTAATTATAATATTTTGAAAGCTAAAAAATATTTAATTATTTAAAATAAAATTTTGAAAAAAAATTGGGCAACGATCGATGATTTTATCTTTATATAGAGAATGGTTTAATTAAAATAATAACCCACGCCCTAAAAAAACATGTATTGATTCTAGAACTTAGAGAAGTAAGGGTGGTTTTTGAGAAGGTATGGTAATGGTGAAGTTGACGTTGACGTTGACGTTGACGTTGACATCGAGCTTTAAGAAGATTTGTAGACTTTTTGCTCTTAGGTTTACATTACAGTCTTCCACATGGAAAATTGAATAGGGGGCATGTGCTTGCTCTATCAGAGACTTTCTTTCTACACATGTTAATATTTATTTATATACCTTCACTGTCAAATTGTCAATTTATGAATTATTACTGCAAAAAAACCCAAATAAGTCCCATAATTTTTTTAAATTAAAATTTGTTTTATGCTCATACAATAAATTTTAACTTATTATTTGAATTTATTCAAATTTCATTATTATAACATTAATAAAAAAGTTCAATTATTATTATTATTATTATTATTTTAACAAAATAGAAGAAACAAGACCCTCTATGGCTATGCAACAAAAACTTGCACTGGCTAATATCATGAAAAAGCCAATTAAGAATTTAACAAAATCGAATGGGATGGAATTCAACTATGTATTTGAGTATACAAATAAAAATTTCATTGACGGAGTCAAGTTTGCAATATGAAATTTATTAATGGAATAAATCTCAAAATCAATATTGTATTTAATTGATTCTCCCCTTTGTTACACTAATTAATTTGATATGCTGTATTATTGAAAGAATTGAGGAAGCAATTGCGGCTGATATGTTAATTATTAGTAGATGAAACTCATGGGTCTATGGAATGTCTTAAGCTGTAGTTTTCTGGTGGGGTGGGGCATATTTAATCATCATTGAATGGTTTTTAGTAATTAATCATAATTATTATTTATAATTTTTCTATTATATCTATGGTAGATAACACATGAATAATTATTATATTAAAATAATAAAAATATAATAGATAATTTAAAAATTAACTATACGTAAAAAAAAATGAAGTATTTTTTTTTTGGTTACGGGGAGAGAGTAATAGTGATTTGGTTGGACACTGAGGTCACGGCTTAATAATTGTAGACTTTTTGAAGTAGGTCAGTGCTTTTTTGTGCATAAATTCTATGGCTATCAATTTTAATAAATTTAATTTCAGACTATACCTTTTGTCTCTACCTGTTAATAAACTTAATTTTTGTGATGTATCAATTTCAATAAAATTGGAAGGTTGAGATTCTAAAAGTCAACAAGTCTGTGCATCATCAAGCACAGAAATGGTACATTGAGGCCGGTGGGCTTTAGGAGGATTAAACTACATCAACCCAACTCCAGCAGGTCCTATAGTTAGCATCTTTGCATTTGCAACTGCAAATCTATTTTCTCACCTGTTTTTACATGGAGAATTGCTCTAATTATATACCTCATTGTTCCTCATGTGCATTTGGACATTTATAAAAATAGGGGGGGAGAAGAAATAATTACATTCATAAGACCTAATATATAGTTATTACTGGAATCATATCTTTTTTTTTTTTTTTTTTTTTTGAGAATGATATTCCTAATCCAATTTGAAGGGAAAAGAAACAGGAAGAATGGCTATACACTCTTTGAGTCGTCTTTATCAAAATTTTGAGCGGGATGCCAGAGGCAAATATACATGGTTGAAGCAGCTATCATTCCAAGAATGGGAGCAAAAATACAGACCTTAAGACCACAAAAATCCTTTGAAACAAGGGCAGGGCCTATGCTTCTTGCAGGATTCATTGAAGCCCCTGTTATGTTCCTGCAAGACACAATCTTAAACATTGGTCATTGAGCCCAAAAATCACTAATAATGTAAAAATTTGTTATAACTTAATTACCCTGCAATTAGCATGTCAAATAGCATTGCTTACCCAACTGCAACTCCAGACAGCTCGTTAATCTGCATTTTTAATCATATTCTCCAATGATTCAATAAAATTATATATATATATATAAGACTTTAGAGAAAGTGCAGTTTGAAGTATACATACTGCTCTAGTATCAATGGCAACACCACAAATTGTGAGCATTAGAATGAATGAGGTTATAAACTCCCATATAAAGCTTTCAAGATCGGTTGCTCTACCCTCATACTGAGTAGTTGTAATGCTCAGGATTGCCAGTGTAGATCCTACCAACTGTGATGCTACATATCCTGGAACCCACACAGTCACAGGGAAAAAACAACATCCTTTTAAAAATGTGACTAGTGCTAATCCGAAGGGGTGAGAAGGGACGGTAGGATCCTTTTTTTCCTTAACCAGGTGTCTTGAGTTCAAATCCTAACCTGTCTCCATGCGTACTTGCATGATGTAGCAAAAGCAATAGTTATAGCAGGATTAAAGTGACCTCCAGAGATATGGCCGAATGTATATATCATGACCATCACAGCAAGACCCCAAGCCACTGCTATGCCAACAACTGAGAGCGGCCCATGTATACGGTCAACTATCAACGAGCCACAACCTATTAATACAATCACATAGGTTCCCACCACCTCTGCAATTATCCAACCATTCAACAACTTCTTATTAGGGTTTGACTCTTTAGCTCATACAGGGAAACTGAAAGGCAGGGAAAAATTTACAAAAATAGGTACCTTATAGGCGTTGTTTGGAGAAACTACAGGAATATCTGTTGTTGATGCTTGTGAAGGAGTAGGCTTTCCTTCCTCTATTGTTATCAGGTCAGGAGTCGTAATGACCGCTGTAGGCTTAGGGGAAAACTCATCAAGAGGAGAAGGGGAAACAGATGCCATTTTCAACAGAGAATTCTTCCTTCCAATTTAAGTTTTGGTATATATATGTTGTTTCGTTACTTCCTAATCAAATCACGGCATTGCTATTGTCAATGGAAGACAAATAATTGTTCCATTGAAATGTTCGATTATATTTATAATTGGCTATCTTAGGTAATATAAAATTAATGTTGATCATTAATATCTATGTTCTTTTCCATTGAACTAATCATCAAGGTCAAAATAATTTTTTGTTTATGAACTGTGGACTGAAGTACTGGATGGAATCCGACCAAATCTACAACAGTGAAAGATACAAATTTTAGCGCAGAAAACAAGTATTTTTATTATATATGTTTGTGTCTAAAAAAACGATGGAAAATACTACGTATATCAACCTTTTCCAAAAATCACACATGTGAAATGTTTCGTGTATTGGATCATTTTTATTTTTATATACGTGTGTATGTGGGCACGTACAAGAAGGAGTAAGCTGTTTAGCGTCATATAATACATATAATAGCAAAGTTAAAATCCTAAATGTTATATTGTTATAGTTTAAGTTTTTTTCCCCCCCTTGATTATATTGAAAATTGTTTGAAAGAAATTGCAATCAAATTACTCCTTTTGCATTTGCTCTTCATGGAGAGGTCTATGGGGGCAAGTGATCCCACACCGGCGGGAAACAAGTAGAGCGAGTTCATGCTGGTTATATAAAGAGACAGGGAATTAGCCTGAAATTTATCTTTGCGCTTGGGGCAATGACGCAGCTTGTGAGGTTCTAACCGAGGCGCGTCTATTGCTGGTTGAAAACTATTTCCAAACCCCCTCTTCGGCCTGGGTTCAGCCTAGGCTGTCGAGAATTTCTGGAAGGGTTCCCTTTGGGGTAAAGCCCTGCAATCTTTGCTTCTAAACTTGTTTGGGTTTTTGGTAGAAAGTAGATTATTGATTGGGTTCGGTCAGGGTTGAATTTTACCTTTTTTAGGCTGTACAGTCGATAGTTGTTTGTTATATAAAAAGTAATGTATTTGACATTTATGATAGGTATCTTTGAATAAATAAATATTTTCTTTATTAAATTTGTTGAATTCCTAATAAAATATTATTTTATATACTTTTTTGCTGACTACATATGCATTGACGCCAATTGAATTAATGTTTTGAATGTTTTAGTGTAACATTTTATGTACGCACACAAATATTAGATTTGTCACTAACTTTTATTTAATATTTTTTACAAAGCATTATTTTTGTTAAAAATTCCGTCAAAAATTGGCAAAAGAGGCGGGTAAAAGACGTAAAGTAATGAGAAATATTCCTTTATTTTTTAATATATATATATAAAAATTAGTGAGCCGTCTAAAATATTTTTTGGTTAAGTTATGATGCAAATTTTAACATTATAATTATATATAGGGAAAGTGACATTTTGTAAAATTCTTTCGTTTATGAAATTCGTTATATATATATTATATTCACTCTTATCTTAGTCTATTTCTTTGTTCTTTTTCGAACTCCGTAATCACACACGTCATTTTGAAAGCGCCAAGCACCAAAACGCCGTGTCGGACCTTTCCTTTGTCCATTACAAGTTTAGTCCAAGTCTGTATGCATGTACCTACCCACTTCGTCCCTTCTCTTTTACCTTTGTTTTATTATTTCTTTTTTTTTTTTTTTTCTTTCAGTTCCCTTTATACATATGTATTAGCTTTCTGAAAGATAAAATGCAAAAGTATTTTCTCATAAAATTCAATAATTAGCATATTATTAGAAAGAAATCATTTATGCAATCAAATTACGGTTTTAATATGTTAGAATATATCACTTAATTTCATTTATATTACAATAATGTAGAATAAAGATTTCTTGATCAATTAAGGGTTTTAATAAATGAGTTTAAGTAAATCTATTATTTCTTTAATTTATTAAAATAAGTGAAATTAGATAAATGCTTAAGAAATAAAGAATGGATATAATAAATAAATTTATAAAAGATTTGAATTAATTGAACTGATTAAGAATATAAGTTTATGATAATACATGAGAATACAAAGTAAGCCTAAATTATAAATAAAAATAACAAAAAATTATATAATAATTCAAAATAAAAATAAAGAACTAAAATAATTTGTGTAATCTATTTATAGGTTAAGATAAACCACGGAAGTGAAATAGAATCAATAAGTAGGAAGGCAAGGCTAGTGCAGCCTTATAAACCAGGTTAATGCAATATTAACTTTCTATTTTAATTTAAATTAACCACATGGTTTCGTCTATATTTTTATAATATGATTTATTTCTTTAAAAGAATTATTGAAATCTTATTTTATGAATTTTAAAAGAAAGAGATGTTATTTTATATGAGATGATTTCTCTATTATTCATATATTTTGATTGAAAATTTTATGATATGAAAAATAGAGTATCAGCCACTGGTTATTATTATTTGAGTGGTGGCTGTGATTGAATATTTTTTTAGAAGCGCTAGTGAAATGAAATGTTGTTCAATATGATTTTATTTAAATATTTTGACACTGATTTGATTTGAATATCATTATTAAATAATATATAATTAATATTTTATGATATCTGTTAGCAAAATAAGAAAAGAGCAAGTTATATGTAAAATATTCTGAATAAGCAAAAATGATAATTTTTTGGGCTTTATTATACTTAGTGTGAATCTGTTGTATGATTTGATTTATTTTATAAGATGAGCATACTCGACTTTGATGCAATTCTGATTTAATATAAGCTATGATCATATGCTAGGCTCTGAATGCCTTATGTTTGAGCAGACGCGCTCTATTTATTTCTGTTTGGACTTTGGATGCCCTTTGATTCTGTTGGTATATAAGGCATCTCTGATTTTATTTTTGAAATCTCATCTGCTTCATTTTCTCCTAAATGTATCAAAGCCCTTTAAGAAAGATATGTTTTTAAGATAAGAAAAATTAAGCTATTAAGTTATGTTATATGATTTTAGTTTATTTCGTGTTCTAAATTTGAGAATATGTGGTTCTGGTAGTAAGTGAATTACAAAATATGTTAATAGGGTACTTAAATTTAAAATGTATGCCTTATTATGAATTTGATAAATAAATATCAAAGGCAATAAATATATAATATGCTATAATGTAGACTTAAATGTTATTAAGATAAGTTTTCAAATATATTAAATGTATGGTTTAGACACCATAAATTAATGTATATATAAACACTATTGAGTTTTATACTCAGCGTGTTGAGTTTCTTATGCATAGGTTGAAGGTTGTATAGACTGACATGATTCAGAATTCCAGCATCAGCATCAGAGAAGGAGGATATGTGAGTAGATTTGAGCATGAAAGCACTAGGAACTTGGCATGTGGTAATAATATTTTAATTTGAGAAAATGTATGTTAAGTTTAGATGGTATTTATATATTTAAAGTAAACTAAAGATTTATTGTTTCTCGTCATATGATAAATTATCAATATGGATTTTAAATATTATGATTTAGGGTTTATATGAAATTAGAGTTTTATATCTCATTATTTAAAAATAATATGTTTTGATGCCATATTAGATTTTTATGAGTTCCATATTTTAATTCCTTTAAAGTTTTTGTTTTAAAGTATCAAATTTATTTAAATGTTTTGCATGTGCTATTTTAATAAATGTTTTACAAACTTCGAATGTAAGACTATTATTATTCCAAAAAATTTTTAATTATTAAGTCTTCTGTAAATACATTATATGTAAATAATATTTATACCTCTTCATGAATAAACTGTTTCTTAAATATAAGCTCATAAGAGATAAAAACAAATTTTAAATCTAAGTGAATTTTTATACAAATAAGCAAATAATGTGATAAGCAATTATGTGTCTCTGGCGTAGAATGTCACTTACTGTCTAGTTCTACAGAACCGGGTAAGGGGTGTTACATTCTTTCTAATAATTTCCAAATTTATGATCGTTTGGAACAAAATTTGGATTTAATCTCTCATATTGAGTGTTTTTGGTACCTCTTATTGATTTTTTCTTTCTCTCCTTTCGTGGAATTGTTACTTATTACGAAAGAGTTGTATTTGGATTTATTTCTCTGGCAATTCGAAAGACAAGATGATTGTTTGTGGTTAAAGACTTCAGATTTTCAAGTTCAAGTAAGTTTCAGTCTAGTAATATGGCTTATTCCTCCACTAAAGTTTATTATATTAAATTCTTCTACGGTATCAATTGTAACAAGCTTCCGAAAATTTTCTATTAGGGGCAATATTGCAAAATGTTTCTTTTATCGTTCTATTTGAAATTGAATCAGTTTTACTCAGAAGATTAACCTTTTTTGCTAAGATAAAAAACATCTCCAAACATAAAGTTTTAATTTTCTAAATTTATATTTCTTATTCCTATAAGAATATTATTATAATGTACTTAATTTATACTCATTATAAATGAATTATTAAGTTAAAAAAAACAGACGAAAAACTTTTGTCGAAAAATATGTTTGGTTGCCTGATTGATTTTGCATTTAAAAAATGCCTATTATTTTTTTCCTATTATTATTACTTTAATAGCAATTGATATCATAAAAAAAACTAAAACTAAAAAAAGACAGAAATGAATTTTATGGACATCATTTGAAATTTATATAAAAAAATAACTATAATTTTAAAGAAAAAACGAGATGGGATGGGACAGAAATTAGATCAGTACGGATTGATTTAATCAAAGAACCAGTCTCATCCTATAGTTATTTTTGGAATGGAATTTAAAATAAAATTATTAAATTAATATTGAAATTTTTCAAGATGAAAAATTCAGGATGATTTTCGAGAATAGTTTAGAAATCTCACAGTCCCGTGCATACCCCTGCCTCGCATTGTCTTGGTTCTATGCCTTGATTTTCGAGTTTTAATTACCAAAAAAAATAAAATTACAAATAAAGCCTAATGCTTTGTTTGATGAGTGTAAAATATAGGTGAATATAAAATAAAAGGTGAAAATGCATTTGGATTTGCAAAATTCTTTATTTGATTTGGGTGAAAATGTTAAGGATGATGTAAAATTTTTGCCTAATTTTCATTTCATTTTGAAGGAAAAGTTAATAATGTCATTTTGCACCTTACTTTACTTAAACCCTTATTTTACTTTCTCACTCTTTTCAAACATACCAAATATAGTATAAAGATCGGTTGCTATCATTTTACATTCTCGATTGACAACGTAAATCGGAATGTGAAAAAATCTCTCTAATATACCTGCAACTAGATGCTGATGATTTACACACAATTTAGTCATATTATTAATTTTTCTGCATTTTGCATACCTAATAACAATTTAGTTATAGTTGTAGAAAATCCATCTTCTATATAGTCTATTATCCTGAACAAAAATTCTTCAAAATTTTTTTTTCTGAGTTTCATGTAAAAAAATTAATAATTATCACATGTTGAGAACGGAAGGGAAAAAAAAAAATTATGGTCGATGCCCGTGAGATCCTTGGAGGTCGGAGATCAGACAGCTATGTTTAACTCGTCTGGCTCTGGCCAACGGTCTCTGTTCCCAGCCGCAAAGTTCGCTGATCTACTGGCATTCAACGGACAATATCTTGACGCCACGTGTACAAGTGGCGTGTGCCTCTCCGTTAATACATTGGTTTTCGACTTCTTGGCCTTTTTCAAGTAAATTCTGAGTTCTCGTCAACTTCACTCTCTGCAAGAAACAAAACGCAAAAAGAAAAAAAAAAAAAATGTTAAATCCAGACCAAATTGCCCGTCCTCTGATGGAATATTCTTTTCCGGTGGAAAACGGCGATCCTCGAAACCCACTCTTAAACCTCTCCACGGTGCAGGCGAGAATGGATTCTCTGCAGCGGTTCTTATCAGAATCGGTCAACAGCAACACTGTAATTAGTAAAGATCATATGGATATCGTCTCCGGCGAGATCTCCTCCGCCATCCACCAGATTATCATCAATGGTGCCGCACTTCTCTCGTGTTCCCAAGTGGTTCAGCCGCCGACCGCCCCTAAACCAGATGAGAAGCTCTTGGATGTACCCGATCTGAAAATTTTAACAACAAAACCTAATGTTTTAAACCGTAACTCGGAGAAAGTAAAATCCGCCGCTGCAGCGACGGTGGCGGCGTTAGAGTCCAATTTAAAGGTGGAGGAAGGGGATGAGTTTGATCTGGATTGTGATATTGTGGAACTAGATGCGGTGGAATTGCTGGCAGAGCATGTTCATTTCTGTGAAATATGCGGCAAAGGATTCAAGCGAGACGCTAATTTGCGGATGCACATGAGGGCCCATGGAAATCAGTTCAAAACTCCAGAGGCGCTCGCGAAGCCTGATAAAGGAAACGAATTTTCGGCGAAGGAGGTAAAGAGAACTCGATTCTCTTGTCCTTTTGAGGGATGTAACCGAAACAAGAAGCATAAAAAGTTTCGGCCACTAAAATCGGTGATTTGTGTTCGAAATCATTTCAAAAGAAGTCATTGTCCAAAGATGTTCTCCTGTAACCGTTGCAATAAGAAGAGTTTCTCTGTTGTGGCGGATTTGAAGAGTCATTTGAAGCATTGTGGAGAGTCCAAATGGAAATGCTCATGTGGAACTACTTTTTCTAGAAAGGATAAGTTGTTTGGGCACATGGCGTTGTTTGAAGGCCACATGCCTGCTGTTGTTGGTGAAGATGATGACAAAGTAGCTAAAGACTGTTTGGTAGCTATGGAGGCAGATGAAGACGATGAAGGGATTGCTAAAGGAGAAAAGGTTGGAAATTGCACGGATGATGGGTTTTTTGAAGAATTGCTTGATGGGTTTGGTTCAATTGAAGGGTATAATTTGCAGGATGTTTTGGGGTCCTCTCCTTGTAATGATTGGTGTAGTGGAATTGAAGAATTTTATGGAGATGGCCATTGCTAGTCAGGTGTATGTTCAGATTGTTCGTAATAATGAGAGAACTATTAATAATTTTATACTTGGCCCTCACCTTTTTTATGTTTACCTGGGTTTATTTGTAATAAGAATTTGCATATTCTGCAGCACAAAAATTGGCAGTTAGCATAGCATATTCTGCATGATACTAAATTATAAAGGCTGAATAATAAGAGCACTGATAAACGGCACAACTCGTGTCTGGCTCAACTAGAATCTATGGTTGTGCATTTCCTTAATTGCGCATTTATTAACTTCTTTTATCACTTCTTCCCCTGTTTCATCTTCCAGATTATCTCATCCCTTTCTCTCACCTCTTTAACTGTTGAATACATTCAAACAATCCCACGCGACTACTCTTGTTGATCCATGAGCAGTTCCAGTAGGGGCCCAGTCATATTAATCGAAATCTGACTCACTCATCTTGGCTTCACCATTTGGCTGTCGAGGCACCCGCGCTTATTTGAATCCGATTATGGATCTGTCATTGTTGGAGTGTTGGAAACCGGAGTTTGGCCTGAAGGCCGGAGCTTCTCTGACGTAAACCTTGGGCCTGTGCCATCGCAGCGGTAAGGCATTTGTGAAACTGCTTTGAAATTCTCCTCTAAAAATTGTAATAAACAATTAAATGGGCCTCTTTTTTTCTTGGAAGAACATGAAGTGGCAGCAAGATCGGCTCGACATTCTTCTCAAATTTATCTTTCTCACCTTACTTAGAAAATTGCCTTTTCGGTACCGTTTAGCAGGATAAAAGAATAAATAGATAAATAAATAATTGATAGAGAACCTACACTTACAGGAACAGGCTTTCTTTTCCTTGTAATTCCGTCATGAATTTGAAGCTCCAATCTCTATAAAAGCTCATTTGTTGAGCTGTAGCAGAAACCTGATGTGCTTTGGTAATCGGATTGCTACAATTTCAGCAACTACTGTGAAAATCACTATCAAAGCAATGGATACAGATCCAGTCAATAAGCCGAGCCTTAAGGCTCTCTGACTCTGGAATGAGTGAGGATGTCAAACTGCTCCAAAAATGAAAGGTCAATAACTCCTCAATATCTGCTTGGAAATAGCATCTTGTCTACCCTTCTCATTCTCTGTTTTAGGTGCAGTGAAGTAATTGTTTGCAATTAAAATAAATTAAATACAAAATTTTATATAGATTGTATGCTATAGATTTGACATTTACTGGAGCCAAATGGAATTAGAACTCTTCATTTGCATACAAATTTGATGAATTATTGGGTTTTTTTACATTTTCAAATTGAAGACATACCATAATTTTAGAATTCATTTTGCGAAAATTCTATTAATTTTTATAATTTTGCTCCAGAAAAACTAATTCCACTGAAAATAAAATTTTTGAGGTTCCAAACAAATTAAAAATGGATTTGCAAATGAATTCAAATAACCAATTTATTGGTTTCATGCAAACTCGCACGATAACTTCTTCTACATGCAAACACGTTCTTCAGTAAGAAAGAATGGAAGAAGTAAGGCTTTGTTGCCAATCCAGATAAAAAATGAGAACTGCAGGTCACATTTATTAAAAGGAAATTACGCAAATAAAGGTTTTCCCCTTGTCGAGGTACTGTTGATTAAGAATTTTAATCTGAAAAGTGTAGGTAATTTTTTTTTTTTACCATTAATTACTCGAGAAGTAATGGTTTTCACCGGTCCTTGTGTTAGGATCCAAATTTGCCTTTGCCGAATTAGCTTAGCAAATTCTAAATTGATTAAGAACAATGTTAAGTTATGACCTTCGTGCTCATATAGTAATTTTTACTCGCCAAAATTCAGGTCACATTGCTGAGACTATAGCAGTTGGTCTTACGATGGGCCTAATTTATGTCAATTAGAAACCTAGCACCTTGGCTTGTCACAGTTGGTGCCGGAACAGTTACATGAATTTTCTGGCCGATGTGATTCCAGCAATGGGCAAAGGCTATCCGGTGTCCTTATACTCTGGAGTGCCACTAAATCGAAAAATGTTTCTTCTGGTTGGTCCAACCGACTTAGACTCTGACATGAGGAAAACTGAATTCAACATTCTTTCTGGAATTTCAATGGCTTGTAAGTGGCGCAGCCGCTTTGTTTAAATATGCACATCCAAACTGGAGCCCTGCAGAAATTAAGAGAAGTTTTGGATGGTTCAGCAACACAGTGGCGAAATGGAAGTTTGAAGAATGCGTGCTAAGGATTAGTAAGCAATATGGGCACTTAAATAAATGTACATCACTAGTCTTGTTCTGCTAGGCTCAACTTTGGGCCAAACATCTTTATTGTTAACTCTTAAGACAGTTGTTTGTGATGGAGAACGATTACCGATTAATGCATCTTGGACAAGAATACAAATGATGCATGCACGTGTGCATTTTACTATCAATACTTACACATAATAGTTGGTGCAAATTATTACATCAATAATGATATTTGGCTTAAGTTGAGCCTCACTCAACTATAATCTTAATAGATGGAACCTTCATAGTGCCCTTAATAATTTTTTATTGGTTAAATGATAGATATTAAATTTAAATTTAAAATTTCCACTGGGAATCTGAGAAAACTCTAATTAATGGAGGGAGAGAAATTTTAAATTTAAAAATTCACATTCTCTCTGCTAACCAAATGAGGACCATCTAACGTAAAAAAATGTCCCGGCGCCAGGCAGCACAGTTACCAGTCCTCATCTAGTCATGTTGTATCTCGAAATAATAATATCTAATCTGCTGCCCTGAGGTCCAATTTAAAATAAAGAGCTGCATAGATAACAAGAACTTGGACTCAACAATGATAACTATTTTATGCACCAAACTAGAACTAAATTTGGACTTGATCACCATCAAACAATACATAAATAAGGTAGATCATATCAATTAAATGCTCGGATTAATAGAAATTGCGATAAGCTTTATCCCATACCACCTGTCTTGTTAAAATTTCAGGACTGGTCAACTTTCTGATCTATTGAAAGTCCTTACTTCCCGGGTTCTTTGACTGATCTTGTTAGACAATTTATTTTGTATTAATCCCTAGCAGGATTCAGAACGTTCAAATTATGAGATCTATGTCCGAAAATAAATTTGTATCAATATACATGCCTGAGAAGAAGACGTTACCTGACTTTTTCTTAGAGGAGGTTCTAAATTTCTTGTTGTCTCCTTTATGTGTCTCTGAGAAAAGATGGATATACTTCTGTAGCACACGATTTTTTTCCTCAAGCATACCTAGCATCTCATATGCATTTGCCACTTTCTGCACAATTGATTTCTCTGGAGGTTTGCGGTCAAAAGCTTCCAGGCCCTTGAAAAGCTATGAAATCCAAGCAGAGAGACTGAAAAAGGTTAGTCCAATGTTATTGCAAAGGGGTTGATTATTTTAGACCAATTGGTTTTTTCATTTGAAGTTTCAATGTTACTACTATGTGTTAAGAAAGCTAAGGAAAAACTTTAGTTGTGTGTATTCATCAATAAGATATACAAGTTTACACACAAGTGATTCATAAATTATTTAGGAAGATAAATCCTTGACTATTGGGGAAAAACCCCTAAGATCATGCTATGCACATAATAAAGATTGACTTTCCTTAACACTATCGAATATTCTTATTTGGGAGTTTATTAGTAATCCCCTATTGAGAATTCCTTATCCTAGTAGGGGAAGCTAGAGTACTGAGGCACTTTTTTTTCCCCCATAAAACTACTTGCTTGTGGGAATATTTTTATAGATGCAAAATTTGACAAAATGAATAATTGTATTGAGGCCTGTTCTTTCTCTAAGGCTGGTTTATATAAGAATGCTTTATACATAAATATGTAAAACATAATGCAAAAGCCACTTTTTTATCTTAATGTATACCGTCTCAATGTTCATATATTCTTTTCTGTTATCCAGTTGTTCCAATGAACAAAAGATCTCTATTTCCTAGCATCTGTTGCAGATTAGATTAAAGAAAAGATTAAACATTATTTCAACAATGGAAGGCAGGAGAATCTTCAACCCTACATGTTAATGATCAAAATCTCGAGACTTTGGCTCAAAACTTTCAATTCTACCACTCCCAATGAATTTTGTAGCATGACTACCAAATTTCATAGCTTCATGCGGTTATTAATAATAATAAAGTGATCTCAAATAGATTCTGATGGGTACAAATGCAAACGAACTAGTTTTCAAATAAATAAATAAATAATTAAAAAAACATAAAAAACGTAATAAGCAGCTTGAAATCGGAGCATACCTTTACAAGGCATTCTAGCATGTTATTTCTATAGTATATAGATAGCATGAGTTTGCATAATTCCCAAGGCACCGAGTGAAGATCTGTACCAATTTTCTTCGACCAAAATAAGTGTGCTTCGTCTGCTCTATGATCCATATCTAAAGCGCGTATTAACTGCCCATATGTTCCCATTGTATTCCCCTGCCCCTTGCTCAGCATCCATTTAATTACCTAGAGGATATTAATCAGTAGCTAAAATCAAAATACAGAAGAACAAAAGCATCATCTATTGGTGTTGTAACAAAAGGGCTCATGCAACATTGTCTTAGACTTCTAAACTGAAAAGTTATGATATGACGAGGAAAACTTTATTTCAATTTGTTGTTGTTCTGTTATGTTTTATATAGCTATATCACTATCCTTATCAATAACACCACCTTTTCTATTCCTAAGCGAAGAAATAGTTCTCTTCTCATGGATCTTACTTGTATTATTCTTATGTAACCAACAACATCATCACCATTTTGTTTTTGTCAATCCATTAAGATTATACATAATAATTCTCTTGAGGGACTGCTCAGATGACTTGGTAAGCCCTTGAAAGCGATAAGATACACAAACAATTAATATGTAAGAAAATAACATTAGGATTTTATGCTGGAAATGAGAACGTAGCAGAACCAACAAAGGAAATGAAAAAGTAGAAAATGACAGTCCTACTAAGACTTCACGAACAGCACACCAATCACCTATAGTTCTTTTCTTTTGCTATAATTCTGCAGCTCTAGCACCAGAGATGTTGTTCAAACCCCTCTAGACCCTAAATTTATTTTACATCTGAATTTCTGCAGGCAATCAATCATCAATTTCTGAAATGATTAGCTGTATTCAACTTTTTTTATCTCTTGTTCTGTACCAAATGATTAACTGCCCATACAACAATGTGGTATCCCAACTTTATTTTGTCAATTTAATTAGATAAATATTGTCCCCACCACCATTCTAGTTCTGATCCATCTTGGATTTGTTCCTTAATATTTAAGCTAAAAATTTTAGGTAGATGCTAAAATATAGGAGAATATGTTTAATCGATTGTTAGTTTAAATGGAGAGAGTTTGATGGTTTCCAAAGAAGCTAAATTTTCGTGGAATTCTGCTTCTTTGTGATTTTATTATGCAGATGATAAGTAGAAATTTGCACATTTACAAAAATAAATAATTTGTCTTTAAATCTACTGTGGGATAATACATCCTTCATGGCTTTTCTGTCATCTTATGCTTTTGAAGCCTTCAGAGGAATCTCATTACATGTTATTTGGCTTAACAGGAGGAAGCTTCTTTTCTAGTCTTTGATTTTTCTATCTGTTGCTTGTTGCTGCACTCTGCAGCATCATTTTGGAAGATATCTTATCCTTTATTGCTATGGTTTCCTCCTTCAATAAAATTTTCATTTTTATCCACAAAAGACAAGAAAGAAACATTCACACATAATCATGCACGCATACATAAAAGGGAGAGAGAGAAACCTGAACAACTCTGTGCCACTGCTGTTCCTTTTCAAGAGTAAGCAAAGCCATCCTAATTGACCCAATAGGAAACTGGCGCTCCCATGCAACCCAGGCATCAAGAGTACCATAAACAGCTTCTTTACTGTCCTTGAGATTAAGAAACTGCAGAGATAAAGTTGTCACCAGCTTGTCAATCCATCTTTGCTTCGGGTAGGAGAATATCAAGATCAAAGACCAATCCTTTGATTTCCATTATAGGAAGAAATATGAAATTCAAAGTAAATGTTCATTTAACAAGTTCCCATTAAAAAATGTGCTTGCAACTTAACTAATCATTGCCTTATATACAAATATATGTGTGTTTGTGCTGCTCAATGAATGCAGATAACGTAGTACAAAATCAAGCATCACAACTCTTCTAGAAAATACTTTTCAAAAAAAAAAAAAAAATCTTCCAGAAAAGAATAATGTGTGCACACAAGCCATAAATAGACATATGCATGTATTTTAAGACAAGTGAAATGTTAGGGAGAAGAACAATGCATGACAGTATAGCCAAATTGTCTGGCACAAGAATTAATGCAACTAGAAGACCTGAGTTGCTAAAATAGTTATTAGCATTCAGCATGCATAAATTATACTCTCAGGTTACATATATTATATTCCATGCAAAACTTTATCAGTAGATAAGAATACTATAAATGTTTTTGCATATGCACACCATGTTTATTAGAAAGCTGATCTTATCCTTCCTGGAAACATTTTCCCCAATCTGGTATTTCTGCACTCCTCTAACATTCTGGATTGAATTTCCACATGCAGCAGCTTTGCGATCAACACAATTCTAGAATGTCACAACCAAATAGATCACTTTGGGCCCATCAAATTTAGAAGCATAAATTACAAAGTCATATCTAATCATTCTAAATGACAATATTAAAAAAATATAAGACATTACTATGAAAAGGAGAGATGAACCTAACTATCTAAACTGGCATTAATTAATAGACTACAAAATAATCAGTTCATCATAGTGCTTATATTTATGTGAAATACTAAAAAAAACTCTTTTTCTCTTGCTTTCCTTTTGGTCATTCTGCTATTCTCTTCTTAGCCAATTTCAGCTGCTCCAATACTTACTTCCAGACAAATGCGCAAAATCTCTCCGTGTTGTGGCATTTTATAACATAACTAAGCAATTTTAATATGGTTCTTTGCAATTTCTTATGCTTGAATGTTCCTATAGGCACCTTGGTTGCTGTTCACTATAGGGCAAACAGAGTCCACCAAACCAAAAGGAGTTATCAAGACTAGATGAGAGAGAGAGATTCTCTTCAAGGCTTACTGGAAGCTTGAAAACTCCTTCCAAGAAGTGACCAATTTCCATAATACAGGTCTCCGTATCAATTAAATAAGTGCGTACATTCGTTCCATATGTCTATTGAAATACAAAATTTAATCAACTCCATTCTTAACCTCTTGATTTTCATTCTTTTAGCAATAGACAATAGATCAACTTTCTTTTTAGGAATTCAGGCTTGCTGTGCATCAGGAATCATTAATCAACATCAACACATCCTAGACACAAGTCGTAAACTTTCAACAACTATGTCATTTTCTATCAAATTACTAATGAAACCATACATACATCCTCAAAATAAGTTCAAGGACATTTTGTAGAGTACCTCTAAGAGAGAGGTAGATCTAGTAACGTTTGCTTTACAAATATAATCTTGCACCATCGTATTGTAGCGGCAATTAGGACTTTGAACCCTAGCAGCTCCTACCCCATTTAATCGGCAAATCTGTCAATCATCAACTAGCTCAAAATCAAAATCACTGCCTTCAAAAATCAAAATAAAGCATAAAAGCAAAGAGTGATACTCACAAGGGAAGACATGGCTGGTGATCTCCACATGGACCGTAAACGTGTACAAATCTCTGAATACAAAAATAATAAACAAATAATAAGCAAAAGTGTAGTTCACAATCTAAATAATTATTAATACACAAAAATTTGGCAACAGAGTAGAGACACAGACTTCCTATGAAAAAGGAGAGAAATTTAAGAGAAAAGAGAATGTACCTGTATTTATTTAAAAAATTAATCTTAATAAAATATATCCAAGACAATCAAAGAAAAAAAAATTATATATACTTTTAAATAAAAAGAATTTTAATTTGTCATGACTAAGGTTACCTTAAAATATCTTAAACCTCATTAAGAGTATCATTGAAAATCCCATTATTTCCCTTTATTCACACATTTATATATAAAAAATAGATTATCATAATTATATATTATAGATAGATTCTCTTATTTTAAATATTTTGCTATTAATGTCATTATGTTATATTTTCCTTATCCAATTAGCATAAATTATATTTTCCTAGTCTCAGCATCACCATGTATATATACTTACGTCTATTATATACTATATGAAAAACAAATAGCAAGTTCTTGTTAGCAATGGTAATAATCTGAACTGCCTAGCACACCCACCAATGTCCAATCAAGTTCAAAGGTATTTACAATGCTTACAGTTTAATAAATCCGTAATTCATTATTACTGATATCTAATTTGATAACTAACTCAGTTCTATTAATTCAATTCCGTTAAGTTTCTGTCAATCTAAAACATCATCTTTACATTTTCTTTTTATCAAACTAAGGCCGAATATTACACAACAAACTAGAACCTAGCAATTTGTATTTCCATTAACGGGCTAGAACCTAATTCTTATGCTTATTTCAAACCATTGATCACTTCTAGCTATTATTAAAGATGATTACTTCAGTTAATTAGCTAACAACATTCTTCCAGGATTATCTTAACTCTTGTTTTAGCAATTTCTTTGATTTTCGGCTTCAAGGTCAATTTGTCTAGTTGTATTGATCAATATTTCAAGTATCAAATGACATCTAATTGCATATTTACTTATTCATGACCTACACATCAGACGCAGCATTCTGCCTGCTGTAATAATTTCCAGCTACCGGCGCCGTCCGCGGTGGCCGGAGGGGCGGTGGTTATCGAATTTCTCAAGATTCTATGATTGGTCGTGGTTTTTATGTAGAACTCAATTCCCAAATCAATATCACCGTCCAATGCCTAATTTATCAAAATTCGAAAATTTCATTCAAACTGAAACCTAAATTCTAAACCCCCTTCAATCTTCATTCATTGACCAAATCAATCAAGAATAAATTAACCAAAGTCATTGAGGGTCGGCTTTTGAGCTACCTGAGTAAAGGGAATTGCTGGAAATGCTTGAGCTCCCCGGAAAGTTGAAAAAAGAGAGAACTATCGGAGGTAAAGGCGTCGCAGGAGAGAGCCTTGTTTCGAGTGGAGCAGACTTCGATCGTTGAAGGAATGGCCAGAGTCAAGGCCTCCGTCGCTTGGAGCGTCGATCGCCGCCTTGGCCTTATAACCGGTGGCCGAAAAACTGATCGGGGAGGGGAAGGAAAGGGGATCCCGGTGCTGCGATCGGGAGAGGAGTTTTGGGCCTCTTCACCCTTTTGATTGTTTCTCTCTCCTGTTTCTGGTTGGGCTCAATTCAATAGTTCGGTTCAATTCAAATGGAAACTTCTAAATTTTAACGGGTTTCAATGGTTTATGCTTGGTTTGATTGGCCTGATTAGCGGTTTGGTTTTCCTTACTTTATTATTCTTATTATAAAATTCTATTTGTTACAATAAAATGATATTATTAAATTCAAATTTTAGAATTCAATAAGGAAAAACTTTTGAAACTTTTAAAATCGGGTTATTAATTCTATAATATCACCTAACAAATTGTTTCAATATAATAATCTATATATCAATAATACTATTATTGATCCATAATTTGTTAAAAAGACTGAACTTTGAAAGAATTCATGGTCAGTCAAGAACACCAAGCCTGCTTGCCATTGCTCTGGCTTCCATGAGCACTCAAGTGGTCTCTCCCTCTTCTTGATACTGAACATAAACAAACCCTCAGCACTCCATTTTTTCTTTAAAACTCCTAATTCGACTGTCGTCTCTTCGTTAATCACCTGTATTTCTTAAATCCCTCGTTAAATCAATAATTTACACCATTAAACCAAACAAGTACCAAATGACAAAGAAAAGAAAAGCAGTAAAAAGATGGGATCGATAGACAAGGACAAACGACATTGCATCACCCGCCGCTACGTAGCAGCCTCGTCGTTCGCCCTTCAGTCACTGACAGTAGTGGCAGCGATTACGAGCCCCATAATGTCCATCGTGTTCCTCCATCATACTCTCATTAAGATCAATATTCCGACGATCCCGGATGGAGGAGTTGTAATGTCGGCTATGGCTAGTGTGCAGCCCAAGTAGCAGCGGCGAGATTGGGTACGATTTAAAGGTGGTGATGGTGAAGGCGGCGATGGAGAAGATGAAAGAGTTGGGGATGTTTATGGCGGGCGAGGCAATTTTTTTTATCAGCAAATAAAATATTTTATTAATTTTTAATATAAAAAAAAAATTAACATTTATAGGTAACTAGACTCAAACCAATAGGCCTATCCAAAAAAAACCCCAACCTATCCTATGAATATTAAGTAAAAGACAGAGAAAAATCTCATAATACATCAGTGAAAAAAGAAAACTCAAAAAATCTGTAACTACTTAACATCTTTATTCTAGGGTTCATAGAATGAATCTCTTAAGGGAATTTAGACTTCGAAGCATTAAAAAAAAAGATAATCCTTCAAGAAGATTATAAAGGCAAAATTCCTCCATAACCAATGTGAAATCTGCAGCAAAAAAGAAACCAAAGAGTGACAGAGCCCGTTCAAAGCCATGCTATAAAAGGGACCACCTTGTCAACCCCTCCATAACCAACTAACTTTAACTCCAGAGAGAAAACCACGTAACAAGGAATTTTGAACGAGTAAATTTAAGCCTTCTGCTACAATAAGAAACAGGAGAAGAGAGAGTGGATCTCTTTGCTTTGATCCCGGCCGCATATGAAATTCTTTAGTAGGAGAGCCATTTATTAAACTCAATAATCTAATATCTCCATTTTATACAAAAGCCCATTTTCTGCGATATAAACTAAAATATCATGATTAGATAAAATAAATTTTTTCTGAAAATTATAAGTTAATAAAATTTAATCTTTTTATTGATAAAAAAGGAAAGCCTATTATAGTACTAAAACATAACTTTTTGTATATAATTTTTTTTTTCTTTTGATTTTTCAAGAGAACTTTCTTCTTCATAAATCATATATTAAAATATAATGATTTTCAAATATATTTATTTTTTAATTGTTTCTTAGAAATATATTTATTTATTTTCTCTCCATTATTTTTCATTATAAATTATTCTCTTTGAGGAAGTTTGTTTAATTTTTTCAAGATAATTTTAATTAATAAAGTTAAAATTTTTGCTAATAAACAAGAATTCTCGATCAAGTCAAGGACAAGTCAACGGTGAGACAAATGTCCAGTAAAGCTGACATCATGTCGTTCATCATAGCTGAGAAAGCAGCTTGTATGCGTACATAGTCACAATTCTTTGTTGGCCAATGGCATATATTTGTACATGCACGTGTTATAGTCATCCTAGTTGAATATATATTCAAGTCAGACGGTGAGACAAATGTCCAGTAAAGCTGACATCATGCCATTCATCATAGCTGAGAAAGCAGCTTGTATGCGTACATAGTCACAATTCTTTGTTGGCCAATGGCATATATTTGTATATGCACGTGTTATAGTCATATTAGTTGAATATATATTCAAGTCAAGTGACAAAATTTCTGAAATATTTCACGAGAACATAGTTATTTCTACCATTTTCCTTTCATAAAAAAGGTTTACCATTTTGAATTTCTTGTCAAACCTAGCTTCCAATTTTGAATTCATCTCTTCACTTCACTCGTGAGTTCTCAAGAAAATGTAATGGTGTTCTTGCTTCCCTTTCACTATACAAAGAAAACTTGTTACATAGGAATACTGATTACCCATTAGTCTTTACTTCTTAAAGCCAGCAAAAACAAATTATATATATTAATTAAGCGGAAAAGAAAATCATGTCAGCTTCAATAGAAGCATTGGCAATGGCGGGTGTGGATTATCAGGATACATGCCACGGCGTGCATATTGAAGAATGGGAGAGAGAGGACTTAGCAGAGCTGCCTCCGCCGCCAGATTTGCTAGCCGAGTATGTAATGCCCAAAAGATAGAGTGGACAGGGAGCAGCGAGACAAAAAAAAAAAAGCATATGAAGTCTTTTTTTATTTTATTTTATCTTTTGTATTTTTTGGGAGGAAATGGGTAATTTTCATTGATTCTTTCGATGTCTTATTTATTTATTTGTTTTTTATACTGAGTTGATACGATTAATTCTGAAAATCATCTCAATGCTCTATTGTCTAAATGTATAGATGTAGTTGCTTCTTTGCCTGTATATATTTAAATCTTTCCTTTACTTCTTTCATTTTGAGCTTTCAATGACTAAAGATGAGTGATTGTAAGCATTCAATTATAGGTCTTCTTCGACGAGAGCTTTTCATAATAAAATTATGGATTACACAATAACAGTCCTCTTCCTTAAATAGCATTTATTAAATTTATGATAATATTTATAACGAAGATAATTCAAACTCTGATGTCCATTTTCTACTAGAAGACGTAAAAATACAAATTTTGTTAATTATATTGTTCAATACTCATATTTCTTGTAATATTTAGAGGTTAGGAAGTGTCCAATGAAATATTACCGCCCAATATTTAGCATTTGATTATAATTAATTGAATTTTTAAAATTATTTTATATTTAACAGCCCCAAACAACTATATTTTTATTTAGTGTTTCTGCTTTAAAACAATATATAAACAACCAACGGCAAACAACTAATAAAATAGTTGGGAGCTATTGCTACAATATCTAAAGTACTTGGAGTGGATATTAATTAATCAAGATCTTTCAAGAAACAAATTTTCTCATTTATCATATTGGATTCAGGATGCATGATGGATATCATTAATTAAATTTCATGTTTCATATGTATGATCTTACATCTAAAATTAAATAATTTCACGAGAATAATGATTAATTAAGAGTTTCTGTCTACACGGTCTGACAATAGATTCATGTTCAAATCTATCTCTCCATCCAAATACTAAAAAAAACAAAAAGTTTCAGTCGCTTTTGATCATATCTATAAATAATGTTAGACGAGAGCAATATCATCTCCTTCAAGATTATAAACATGCAAAATGTATTTTACATACAGGTTTGAAACTTTAACAAGAAGTTAAACCCTTTTTTTTTTTTTTTTGTGAAAGAAACCTAACAAGAATAGTGGAAACACGCAGTTTTTCTGGCATAAGAGATGTGTTCGGCAATAACTTTTTGAGCAGCGTTCAACTTCTTGAAATGTTATTTAAAAAGTTGTTCGGTAACATAACGTTTGAACTAACTTTTAGAGATTATCAAAACAACTAATTTTACTGAACAGACCCAAGGTCTTTTGTTTGGGCAGTTTCTATAGCATACATTTAACTAAAGAAAGCACATGTAATTTTGTAAATGATGCTGTTTAGTTTCACGCGGTAGAGATCCTTGACTTGGAGGTACAATGTAAGCTTGCCTAGCTAGGATTTCATAAATTGTAACATCTGAAGTCGCAGCTCCATGTCGACCAACGCCTCAGAAGAAATGGTTTATCACATACTGGCTAATTCAATACAAGCTTTTTGTCAAAAGTTAACTCATGTAACATTTAATTTTTAGCGTTTTATGAAACGCTACTCAAACAACTAACAGCTAAATGCTACTAAAACAACTAACAGTTATCAAAACAACTAATTTTGCAGAATAGACCAAATGTCTTTTGTTTGGGCAGTTTCTACAGCATATATTTAACTAACGAAAGCACATGTAATTTTGTAAATGATGCTGTTTGGTTTCACGCGGTAGAGATCCTTGACTTGGAGGTATAATGTAAGTTTGCCTAGCTAGAATTTCATAAATTGTAATATCTGAAGTCGCAGCTCCATGTCGACCATGGTCTCAGAAAAAGTGGTTCAACACATAATGGCTGATTCAATACAAGCTGTTTGGTTTCTCATCCTAATTCATTTACAAATAAATTTCAAATTTTGAATTTATTTATATCAAAATGTATAGCATAGATTTTTGACTGTGAAAAGATTTGAATTTTAAACCTTTTTTTCTCCCATTATTTGAAGGACACAAAAACCAAATTCAATAACATTATTTGACTATATCTTTATTCTACATGAAATCATACATAACGTGATAGGGTAATGACCTGATCGTACATATAGATGATCACGGGAACATTGCATCTCCTATTATCATTTCTTAAAAATATCTAATCCTATGTGAACTTTGAATTTATTAAAAAAAGTAAATATTGATCACTTCAAAATTGTCTTGCTATAGACCTTACTATTCCTCTATAAATATGACATCAATATTGGTGTAATTCTAACAGAATCAATGTCATTTGCTTATTATCAATACAAAGCAGCAGTTATGTCAGTTTCAATGGAGGCTTTAGCAATGGCTGGTGTAGATTATCTTGAATGGGGTAAAGAAGTGCAACAGTGGGAGCAAGACGATGAATTCGAATCGCCTCCACCCCATTTACTTGCAGAAGAAGAAGAAGAAGAAAAGAATTGTAGAGATTTGCATGTGGAAATGAAACAAAGTGGAAATTTGAATGACAGAATAGCTAAAAGATTGAGAGACATTGCCTTGATGATGAAAACCATTATGAGCCTTTTGATGATTACCTGTTTTGATATTTGTCAGAGATATTATAAGTCATAAGCCAGTCATCCTTTTTTTTTTCCCTAACATCAGAAATTTTTCCCTGGTGGGTTGTTAATTACTTAATTAAGTTGTGATGTTACAATTTCATAGTAATGCATGTTTAGGCTAATTAATTTAAATTATTCTTAATTCGTTGATGAACAATAAATAAAGTGAGACTGGCAGATTATTATTTTTTTTTTTTGTCAGCCCTTACTTGTAATTTACATAATTCTTATTTTTGTACTAATGAACCAAAATTTGTTATAAGTAATAAAAAAAATTTGAATTAAGAATGTTGCTTTAAATTCACTCTTTTGTTAGCTATATTCATTTAATTAAACCCAATTAAAAATATATGCAAAAAATGTCTAAATTTGCTTAATTTTATTATATCTAATTAACAATTTATTAAAAATAATTCTTTTATAATTTTATTTAATAATTTATGTTGTTATAAAATTGACGATGCTTTAAAAATGTTTACATTGATATATTAGCAAAATGTTTTATAATATAATTAATAATGCTGAAAAATATTTATTTAATTATTTATTCATATAAATGATTTTTGACGGCAAATATCCATTATACTAAAGATGTACCTAATACAAATATAAAATACTTAAATCTTGTACAATTGTCCAAAATTACTATTATCTATGCCATCTTAATTGATATCATGCCCAATATCAAAATTTTCCCATAAGTATTTGGCTTAGGAACGTACATCTATTGAAATTAATGTTTCATTTTCTATATTTTTCCTTTTTCCCTCCAACAATTTTTTGTTTATAGTAAGAGCTCGTTTGAAATAAATAATTTTATAAAATTTATTTGAAAATTTAAAATTTTATTTTTAAAATAAAAAAATTTAAATTTAAATTCTACAAATTGAATTTTATAGAATTGAATATGATTAACTCAAATTTTACTAAAATTAAATTCTATAAATTGAACCATTGAAATATTTATTGATAAAATTACTTTCCGCTATAAACTCAAATTCTACTTCTTTTTCCTTTTTTCTTTTTTTTTTGGAAAATTTTAAACTAATAATGATGTTTTTTTTTTCTAATTTACATTATATTTTGAACAAATAAATCATAAATGTAGATTTCATTTATATAAATTCTAAATAAAATTTAATTACAAATAAATTTTATATTCACGATTCATTTGTTTTAACATTGCGTAAAATTACAAAATTAGAAAGAAGCTTAAGTATAATTATAAAGTATATATATTGTTGCACTCTTGATAAAGTTAAAGGGAAGACGACACTGACCCATAGGATCCTTGCTTAGTTGTTTGTTTATATACCGTGAATGGTCAAAATTCTAAAATGGCGACAGGCATATATGCATGTGTTATTGAATATAATTAAGTTAATTAATTAAAATATGAAAAGATCACGAGAATGAAGTGGAGTTTTTCCTGTTTATACCAAAACAAAATATATATAAACATTATTTAAATTAACATTTACCATTTTAAATTTCTCTCCATGTCTATCATCTCAATTGCGCTTCCCATTTTGAATAAAATGTGGATTTTTGCTCTTCCTTTTGTTCTATATAAAGACCTGTGAATCACGTAGGACTATCATCTTCATCTTCATAAGAAAAGAGAGGGGCAAAGACAGTATTATAAGAAACAAATCAAGATTAGTTTTCACTCCTTATAGCCTGCAACAAACAAAGAATCATGTCAGCTTCTATAGAAGCATTGGCAATGGCGGGTGTGGATTATCAAGATATTTACAGTGGCATGCCTATTGAAGAATGGAAGCTAGAAGACTTACTTGAGCTACCTCCGCCACCACATTTACTAGCGGACGAAGGGGAGGAGGTGGAGGAGGAAAAGTGCAAGTTGAAGAATATAGTATCGTCCGTCGGCGGTGAAGAAAGTTGCGAATGTAAAACCCAAAAAAAAGCTAGGGTGGAATGGAAGGGAAGGGGAGAGATCTGTAAATAATTAGTTATCATTGATTCAGATTCTATATTATTTATCCATTTATAGAGTTGATACATTAATTCTGAAAAGCATTGTCAATACCCAATTATCAAAATTCAAAATGTATGTATTTAGTTCTTTCCTTTGGCTCTAGTCTTGATACGTGCATGGCAGTGATATTCTTCATTGTCAATACCAATGAAAAAATCCCAGGTTCAAACATTATAATATCTATTCCTTTCAATGGAATTTGTATATCCAATTTATAGTTGTTTTGAATTTATAATTATATATCTATTTAAATTGCAGTATTAAAATAATATCAATCAATTTCTAAAATTCTTGTGTTTGGATATAATGAAAAAGAAAATAAATTTATTTTCTTTTATTCGAAAAGAATAAAATTTTAGTGTTAAGAAAATATTACTATTGAAAATTAACAAATATATCCTTACTTAAATAATGAGATATTTAAGAAAGGATTAAAATTTGTTAATTAATTGGGGCATTTGGGTAATTGAATAAAACGAGTGAAATTTCTCACTTTTCAAAATTTTATTTTATTTATAGATCAAGTTAATAAAATTTTAAATAAAAATTAATAGTTCAATAATAAAAAAAATTTGAATATTATGTATATAAATAGGGTTAATATGCTTCTTCAATCATGTAAATTTATTTTATGAAGGATATTTCCTTTGATAATATTTTGTTAGCTTTTTCAAAAATTAGTTAAAAACTATAAAAAAAAAAATTCATTGGACCGACATGATTACTATTTTTTTCCTTAAATATGTATGTCATTACCTATAATATGCTATTAATTCAAATCCATATTGTGAGAAATCCATCAATTTTGTTAGATGTGGATAATATAAAAATTAATTTCATTTAATTAAATATATTATCCGATTAACTCAAAAATTAATTTAATTAATTTATTTCAATTAAAAATTTCATCCAAATTAACTTTTGGACCTTTAGCCCAAAGTTTACAAGAAGCTATGGGCTCTATGTCCAAAGTATGGCATCTCATTCATAAAAAATATAGTGAATAGAGATTTAGCTTCGTTAGCAACTGACCCTAACCATTTCTTTAATCAAATAAATTTTCTATTTTATAAATTTTAAATTATTAAATTATAATCTAGGAAATTGCATTTTTTTTATTAGTTAAATAAAAAATATACGATATAAATGGGTTAGGAACAAGTACAAGGCACGTCCATTCTAAAAATCATTTGAAATATATATCTTTTTATTATTAATTTTTAATTAAAAAAATAAAGTACTATTATTTACCCTATTCACGATAATCATTTTTCACCAACACCTTTTTATCTTTCAAAAAAAAAAATGATAATGACTAATTTCATCCTATAAATATCTCATTTATTTTACTTTTTTGATTTATTTTAAATTATAATCTAAATTCCTTTTAAAAATACAATTAATTCCTTAATAGTCTAATGTATTTTTATTTATTGTGTTTTATTATTGATAATTTTCTTATTCAATTCTTTATTCAAAAGTGACATCTAATGTCAATGTAGGAGTATATTAGAAAATTACATAGATAAAATTTATTGTTAAAATAAAATTATCTATTTTTTATTAATATTCATCAAAACAGAAATAAACACTTTTTTCGGAAAAAAAAGTATTTTCTTTCTACAGAAAAACTAAAATAATTTAATAGGTTAATAATGTAAGAACTTTTTTTAATATATTTATAAAAAAAGAGAAAAAATAATAATTAAAATCAAATCTCAAAAACTAAAATAGCATTTCTCTCTTCGGAAAATTCATCCCACAAGTCAAAGAGTCAATTTGAAGAGTTCACGAGAGATTATCAAGCGCTAACAAACCTATCAATGTGTCTAAGCTGAATTAGAATTAAATTGAATTAGCTCAATAAATTTAATTTTAACTTTTAAACTCAATGATTTTATTTTAATTTTATAAAATATTAAAAATATTTTTTAATTTAAAATATATTAAATAATAAACAAAATCAATCCAACCGTATTGGATCAAATCAAATTGGATTAGTTTGATTTCACTGTGCGCACAATTTCCACATTTTAGATTTCTCTGTAAAAAAAAAAAAAAAAAAAAAAGAAATTCAATTGATTGGGTCAATTTAAATTAAGCCAACCGAATATCCTTCCTTGATAAAGCCAAGGTCGGTTCATTTATGATCAGATGCAACTTTAGTGCACGATAAAAACTGATTTCTGCTCCTTGCAATGTATCTATTACATATGTCACATGTATTCATCTGTTCCCAACCTTTATTTGAAAATCTCCAAGATAAATAATTTACATAGATATTTATTTGCAAATAACTATATTTTTTTTAAATCACTGGTATCTGGATTCTATTATCAAAAATCATTTAATTTGATTCTGGATTTAATCATAATTAAGGTATTTCATCCCTCCCGGCAAGTACATTTAGTAAGATTGAATCTAAAAATTCTTTTTACATGCGCGGCCTCTATTCTCAATTGAAACACAACGAGTAGGTATTTAGATATTTTATTAATAAAAGCTACAATCATCATATACGTTATCAGTATCTATTATTTTTTTTTTTTGTAAAATTATAATAAAATAATTAATATTACTTGAATTTTCTTCCAAAATCTAAAATTCTAAAAGCTCTCTTTTCTTTTTCCACGAGTAGCCACCGGTATCAATGGTCACTCCTTTCCCTTTTTTATTTTTAACAAATAATTCTCATATCTGTATATAGATCTAAATTATTATCACCTAAATATTGAGATATATTGTTGTTCATATATTGAGATGTTATTCTCAGATCTAATCTTAAGTTATTATTATCACTATTATAATGATTTTATCTAGCATCTTTTATTATTTCGACAATTACGTAAAAAAAAAAGTATAATTTTTCTCTACAATACAGAAGAAATTTAGAGATAATCAAATTGTACTTGTAGAAATACCGTTGAGTTGAACAATGGTCATAGATTGCTTTTCAAGTGGAATAAGAAATGACATATAATATAAATCTTATGCTCTATTAATTCGATCAAATACTTCAAACCAAAATTGTATTGTTTTATTCTTGATATGAGTGATTTATTAGTAGACTTTTATATAAAAATATATAAACATATTAATATGCAACCCACATCTATTTATAATTTCTTTTTATAAAATTTCTAATTTGATTTCTTTTTAATAGAAAACTTGAAAAAAATATTTAGACAATGGTAAAATTGTAATTAAGTAATTAATATTGCTTTAAAATTCTTGAAATTTTTACGTAAGTAAAATAAAAAAAAGTTGAAAAGTATTAAAATTAATGGAACAGAGAAAATATAATATTGCAATTTAAGCATATTAGTTAAAATTATAAATTATATAATATATACATGTATGGAGACCCTTATTAAAGGCAGAATTACAAGTTACCCGTACCTTCATTCGGATAGAAGTGTAGTTTAATGTAATTGGAAAAAAAAAATAAGAAAATCATTAAACAAATTCAATTTTAGAAAAAAAAAAGTTATAATTGATGAAATCAACATTAATCAATTCTATATATAAATAGTCAATTAAGTATACTGTGACTGGTCTTATCAATGTTAGAGCAGAGAGTTTCAAGTTGGAGTCTTTAGAATTATTTTTATGGATTGAACCTCCTAATGAATTAAATAAAATTTTATATATAAATAATTCTTACATAATGGAGATATTAGAAGATAAGTTGGATAAAAAAGTTAATGTTTCTTGTTATCAAACTATACAATATAATGGATATCCATAAGTTTATTAAAGATATTATTTATTTATTCAAAAGTTATGTCTTTTGAAATGAAGAGTTATATCCTTTGGAATGAAGGGTTGTTGTATCTTTTAGTGTAAGGTTGTATCATTTAAATATGACTTTTGGTACCCTATAAATAGTCCTTAATCCTATTGATTGTGTAATTAAGATTAGTAGTTCTAAATCAATTTCTCTCTGCTCTCTTCTTCTATCTATTATATTTTTATATATGCATTCTCTATTTTTTATATTTTATAACACTTCTTTAATTATTTTAAATTTAGTGAAAAAAAAAAAACTTGAACGAAGTTAGACTAAAAATGAAGGTAAAGTGAAGAAAAAAATAATTAATATTTTTTTGATTTTCTAAAATAAAGTAGAAAAAAGAATTCTGAAACAACACTTATAATAAAATAGAGGTAGTGTTCAATTGCAAATCGATGCAAGTGAAATTAATATTATAATCAAATCATTTATTGATAATATGAATAAAAAAAAATTTAAATATAAAAAAATTAATTTCATACCGAGTGTTAATGACGTGGTTAGGATCTTTTTTGTAATGGAATTAATAATAACAATATAGAAAAATCTTTTTTAAAATGAGAGTATTCCTGACCACACATCGAAAAAAAATATGATAAAATCGAAATACTATTTAAAGAATCTTTATTATTATTAGTTTGGTTTATAATCAATATCTATTGATCGGGTCTAAACAAATAATTTCCTCTGCAAGATAAGTTACTCTCTTCGGTCTTATGAATATGTGGCTTTATGGAGGACACCAACAATATTTTATGAGAGATGCTATTCAAACACTCATTTTTTAAGATTTTTTTTTCACTTTAACCTTTATTTAAAATAAATAAATTTTATAAAATTTTATAAATTTATTAATAAATCTAAATTTTTGCATTTATATGAAAAACTGAAAAATCAGTTTCACAAATTTAATTCTACAAAGTCAATTTTATGAATTTAGTCTATTTTATTCTGAGTAAAATTTAAAAATTGACAATTTGAATGGAAAAAGAAAGGATTATTTAAAAAAAATTAGCTATGCCGGTTAAATAGGATGAGTAAATTAAATATAATATTAAATTTGATTCGTCGAAATAAAATATGATTTTAAATCTACTTCGTCTTCCTACTTTCTTAAGAGAATATGAAAGTAAAAAAAATCTAATTTCGAGATCTTTCGGTAATAGAATTTTTATTAATTTAGTGAATTTAAAAAGGAATATTTTCAATTATATAGCTAATGATATTGCTCCAATTCATTGAATCCCAATCGCAATGAAAAAAATGAAAATCACGAGTGAAACTTTAAGTAATGGCCCTTTCATTGGCCAATTGGTTGAAAAGCGAGTCACTTCATCAAGTTATAACCACTTTCCTTTTCAATCATAAATAAAATAAACCAACGAGTTATGGTTCAATTAGTAAAATAGACCGAACATGTGAAACGATTTCGATTCTCATTCAACACACTTGTAAAAAGAGACGAAAAGCTTTATGTATAACTAAATTTCGAATTGAATTTGAAAATCCTTAAATATGATGGTTTATAAAATATATATATTTTGTAAAAATCTAAATTATTTTATTCGCTATAAGATAATGTCTATTTCAATCTATAATTATGAATATTAGATTTTAAGGTGAGCATTTAATTAGTTTGATTTAAATTTTTATAAAATGAAATAATTAATTATTTTTGAACTCCCAGCAAATTTAAGTTTCTGGCAAGACTCAATTTTGTAAAGCAGTCCAATTCTTTAACAGTGGCTGCACCAAATCTGAATATATCCAAATATCTTTTTAACGAATTCTAGCCTCGATCTTAATCATCCATCTTTATTGCATAACTCAAATTTTTTAATAAATATTATATAATATATTATTATTATTCATTTTATGATGGTTTAGACTTCATCTCTATAATTTTAGGATTGTACTTAAATTGAATTATTTAATTATAGCTCAATGCTTATTATTTTTGTTTTATATAATTAATTAAATTTTATTAATTAATCAATTAAAACAAAGAGATAAAAAGAGGAAGTGAGATTCAGTTTAGCAAAACAACGGGCACTCCTCAAATGGTTATTCGGTGGGATACCAAAGGTATTCACCTAAGAAAGATGGGACACCAAAAGGGCTAGTGATGAAATGTTTTTCAAGCAATCAATTTTAATTTTTCAATTCTTGTCTTCTTCTTCTCCTTCTTTTTCAAGCAAACAATGGGCACTCGTTTCACTAATGTTTGTGTATATACCTGAAAGAAATTATTCATGTGATTGTGAATAACTTTTATACTCATTAGTTAAACTTCTAGATTAGATGAATAGTTTTCTAAAAAGAGGCATTAGGAAGAAAAAAAAAATCCAAATGACGATAACTTTACAGTTAAGGTGTCAATGTAATGAATTAATAAAGAGAGAGATCACGGATGTTATGATATAAACTCCATGGAAATGCCACCTGTGAACTGTAGCCTATTCCATTAACTCATCGCAAGCCAAGACATTTCACTATAAATACCCTAACTTTCGATAGTTTCGTGTTAGATTAGAAAGGAAAATTGTGTAAGAGTTGGAAGCGCCATGCCATCGATTGAAGCTCTAGCAATGGCTGGTGTAGACTGTGGAAAGTGCAGCATCAGCCTTGAAGAGAGGGAGCGAAGAGACAGGGAGAAGACGCCGCCGTATCTTCTTGCGGAACGAGAGCCAGCAGCAGGAAATGACAAGATGGAAGAAAAATGGAAGGTGAAGGAAAAGATGGAAGTATTGGCTAAAGCAGTAAATTCTTCGATTCATATTATGAATAACAAAGGAAAAAGTATTTAGAGGGTCTTATGTATGTTTCTAACTCGGAGTTTTCTTCAGTAGCTATCAGTTCAGTTATAACTCTTATTTCTTCTTTCTGGCTCAATAAAGTAATCATCTACTCATTAAATTTTTCACTTTATCTTTTTATTATGCTCTTTGATTTGATATTTTATTGTTATTCTAAAACATATGCAGTTACTTAGGATATGATATTTATGTATATATATATATATATATATATATGCACAGGCTCTTAGGAACGGGTCATGACAATCATTCTTGACTCGTGTATGTTAAATTGTTTAATATTTTTTTTTTTAAAAATACAATCTTATGTTAATTGTTTTTAATTTAGTTAAATACAATATTATCGAATATACATATTTTTAAATAATGATAAAAATTAATACCGTAAGCAAAAGACATCTATAATTAACGATTCATGAAATTTCTTTATTTTTTTCCGTTTAAGTAATTTTATAGTTTGAGTAATTGATAAACAATATTATGTTAATTGTTTTTAATTTAGTTAAAAAGTTAAGTTTATTGTTTTCAATTTATTAGTCTAGAATTTTAAAAAAAAGTTTGATCAATAGTTTTCATTATCATAGTTAAAGAATAAGAGATAAAAAAAAAAAAGGTGAATGGCAAATATTTTTTTTATCATATTAATTTATTTAGATTTTTTAATTAAATTTAATTCCTATCAATTACAATTACTTCACTAGTTTAGTACCTCAAAATTTAGTCCCCAAATATAGTGAATTGCTTCATCCATTTTATTCGATTTAACACCAATAAGCTATTTGATCCTTTTGAAAAAGCGGCACCGTTTTTGAAGTTAATAATTATAATATTGACTATTTAATCCTTCACATTTAATTTAGAGTCATTCTAGTAATTTTAGTAGATGTCATATTTTGAAATTTATATTTAAAAAATATTGTATTGACTTTTCAATTTAAATTTGTCATTTTGAATTTGTTTTTTACTTTTATACCATTTTTTATTTTGTTATGAATCAGAGTTTTAATGACTTTGTGTTATCTTTTTTTTATTAATTTTCTATTTTAATTATCAGTATTTTAATTGCTTAATTTTCCTCTTGTATTAATTTCCTAGTTGAATATTCGTTTTTTTTTTTTAAGTTTTTTTTGTTGCTATGTTTTTTTGCAGCCAAGTCTCGTATTCTATTTTTTGTTCCTTCACTTTGGGCTGACATTCTTATTTTCAATTTTTGCTCTTCTATTTTTTGTTTCTTTATTTTTAACAAGCTCTCATCTTTTATTTTCCGTTTCTCTTCTGCTATTTCATTTTTGTATAAGCATATCAATAATTAATTTTTATTGAAAAATTGTTACCATCATGAATGTTATTTATACTTGGTGAGGAGGAATGTAGGATTTTCAATTCTATTTGAATTGATACCGATACATACATATAAAATATTTACTTCATTTAATCAAATGTGTTAATTAGTGTATATATATTTATTTTATATTTAATTAATTTTACAGTATTTATTGATATATATATATATATACTATTGTCACCGTGTATCATCCTCGCTATTGAATCATATAAGTTGTATTGGAATTTGCTTTTCTAAATTTCATTTTTCTTTTTTTTTAATTTTTTTTTCAGTATTTTCCTTTTTAACATTTTATTGTCACGGTTTATTGTAACAATTATTTTAACAATTCAAAATCACGTTATTTGAAGTTTTCTTTAGATATTTTTATTTTTTCTTTGGTCAAAAAGTGTTAATTCTCAATTTTTAATATTTAAAAATATTTATTAAAAATTGAAATTTTAAATATAACATATGCCTAATAGCCCCCTTTAATTTAATATTACTACTTAGCCCATTACATTTATAATTAAATTATTATTTAATCCATCACTTAAGGGCAACAACCACACAATTTAGACCATCAAATAATCCAATTCCTGTCGATGCGTATAAAAGTAAACCCTAACGAGAAACTAATTTTCTGGTTTTCCCGAGTTTCAGCATAATTATCACTGCTCATTCATATAAATATACTAATATAAAATAACAAGCCAACAAAATTTTCTAGGTACTTAGGTACCAAAATACCAAGATTTGCTCAAGCTTTTACGATATTATTACATTTGTCTTCCGTGCTTCAATGACTCGGTCAAATCACAAAGAAAGCCTTCCAGCTTGAATTACAGCCATTCTTCCTACAACTTCAACCTCTTGCTAACCCCACAACTCCATCTGCAGAAAAGATGAGACTTTTAACACAGTATCAAAGTTAAAAATTTAACATAAACACCATTTTCTGTGTTCCAATTAGGTAAATTTTATAACACAAAGGGAACTAATACAGAACGATAGAATTAAATAGAATCAAGATGTTCCCACCAAGTTCTCTTCAAAATAGATGCTGTTCCTAAAAGGTAACAGCCTAACTCAGATTAATTGAATCCAGAAGATCATTTCCAGCAATTGCAGAATGAAGAAACAAAAACATATACACCCTGTTCAGTTGGGAAAAGAGTTTTTACCAACAAAAAAGTTCCCATAATATTCAATTCCAACCAATAACACAATACTATGCATATAAACCCATAGCAAATGATCACGAGAGCAATGACTGTTCAAAACTAAATGCAATGATATTAAAAATGCGAGCAATACTCGACATAATTAGTTAGCCAACTAGAGTCCTGAAATAATTTATCCAGCAGGAAAGGAAATTGAGACAAATGCTAGAGCTATATTTTCAAAGGATAGTCTTTGGTTCACAACCAGAGTGATGAAAGGCAGAGTTTGGCTAGACCTTATGTTCAAATCTTGCTGATACAAATATATGCAAGTGATAGCAAAAGATTCCCCATATACATGATTTACCACTCTCCTTCTCTTCCCAACTTCATACTACCAGCAACATTACCATCAAAATATGCACAAAGCATACTTCAAGTTTTCTTTTCTTTTCTTTTTTAATGTACGCCGGGGGTGATTTCAATACCTCTAATTTCTGTGGCAATGATACGAAACATCTAACAGACACGAGAATATTGCCAAACAGTTCACTATCTTGTAAGAAGATCTAACCCCAGAAAACAGAGCAAGAACATAGAAGCAAATCCAAAGCATCAGAACACTAAACACGATTTACCAAAAATATAGCACTATAATGCTTCTTTCCCTTTCAATGTCAGAAGATGTCCTTTTGATTTCATTTTCTTCTGTTGGCTCCAAAAAAAATTTTAAAAAAAAGGGATAAACATGACAATAATAAAATAAGGGGAAGCATTTTTTCTCTCTAATTGTTGTGTTGTACGTGTTACAGTTATATCACACAGCAGTTAGTTTCATTAGAAACAAATAATTTTTACATATAAACAACATAGAATACATATGCTAAAACCAGAATTTAAAAAGTTGAAACCATGGTAAAGAAAAAAAAAGAAAAAGAATGTAACAATATGTAATCCGTTGGTTTCATGAACATTTCTTGCACTGGAAACAAAGGCTATATAAAGTCAAACTAATAAAATTCCTGAAAATGAATAATTAAAAGATAAACCAATACTAAAAAAACCCAAAAACATAGCTGAATTGTACTTTAACAAATTTACTATCTAAAGAATCTATTTCAATTTGGGCATCAGGAATTATTTCAAGACTATATTGGTGGTTTTCAGGTTATATTGCCATCCCCATTTTTTATCATCCCCAACTGTACAATTTTGACAATTACTCTAACTACCCCACCACTTTTCCTTGGTTTTTTTATTTGAAATTTTCTTAAAAGAAGCCCCACCATAGAAGTGAAAACTTCTTCATGTATAAACATCAAAATAGTTAAAACAATGAGTTGGAAATTGGAGAAATCTCCATTTCAACAGTAGACATGTTTTAAACTGTAGTTGCAGAAACATAAACGAAGAACAAATTCAAATTTCTTGCAAAATAATTTTTTGGCCTCAAAACCTTTAGAACCCCAAAACCCGGAAAACAAAGAGACATAAAATAACATAATTCGATCCAAAATGGACTCAGTCTAACGAAAATGAACCTAGAGTCAGAGCATGCCATTAAAAAACTACAACACCATACAATTTTTTGCCAAAACATATTGCCAATTTAACCATCTTTATCTTGAAAATGAAATTTATGTGCTTGCCATGAGAGCAACCAAGTTTAAGCCACATTCTGAAAAGAGCAAAGCGACCCACATAACCATAGAAGTAGAAGGTCAGATTTTTAATGTTCTAAAAGCAGATAAGCACCTTATGCCATTAACAATAAATTCCCAAATCTAAAGTAGATACCTAAAAAGAGTACCCATTAAAACATGGCAACTATATGAGGCATTTTCAAAGTTACTTATATCTGCGCATGCTAGCATATAAGAAAGCTCAAGCTCAAGAACCCAGCACTAAAACAAAGAGAAATCAATCAAATAAAAGACGGATCATAAAAGTCATAAACAACAGCTACCAAACTACCAAAGGAAATTTCAAAGTTACTGATATCCGCTCACAATAGCAAGTAAACTACCAGCTCAAACAAAGACCAAACCAAACCCACCCCCCCAAAAAAAAAAAAAAAAAAAACAAAGAAAAAAATCCAGCTATCAACCTAATCATCAAACACCAAAACCCCAATTCTGAAAAAGGCAAATAAATGAACAATCAACTAAATGAAAGCAAATAAAAAAAACATGAAAACAATCTCAAACATTACTTCACGTCATCTAATTTTCTCTTTCCCAGAACTCCTTTTGCTAGCCTCCTTAACCTTCTCAATATACCCTTCAATAGGAGGAGTCAAGGTAGCCATAAATCTATTAACAGGAAAGGGAGTCAAATCAGGAACCAAAGCAGCCGCCTTTAACTTCTCAGGCAATGCTTCAATAGCTTCTTTCTTCAATCTCAAAAGGGTAGACTCAGCGGCTTGTCTTGCCCTATGTTTTCTCATCAAAACCCTACTATATTCTTTAGCCAATCTTTTCCCATCCTCTTCAGTAAGCTCATACATAGGTATTTCATCAGCATCCACCAACCCAAGTTTTATGAGGTCGAATCCAGGAGTACCCATCATCATAGGCTCATCAGGAACCCCCATAGCTTTCCTCCCCCCTTTTTTGAGAATCTCTTTTTCTCTCTGTCTTTCAAAGCTTACAAGCCCCAATTTTTCCCGCTCTGCTTCACGCTCACGTTCTTTGGGCTTGAGGAAACGAACTGGAGTTGGCGCATTGATACATTGCTCATATAATCGGTACTTTTCTGCGTCTTGACGCGATACTGGTGGTGCAGTTGATGGGTCTTGACCTTTTCTAGTGGAGATTTTAGATCGTTTCTTCGGTTGACCATCTTTGATCTTTCCCTTTCCTTTTGCTGTTCCGCTTACAGAACAGCTTTGGAGGAGTTGGTGATTAGCTGTTAGGGATTGGAAAGGTCTTGATTTTGCAATTCTAAACATTTCTCCGTTGTTTGTGTTTATTTCTATCGTTGAAGGCTGAAAGACGTTTTCTTTTTCCGGACAAACGGTGTGTTTGGCGAGGTAGAAAAGGTGAGAATTGCGTGAGATAGAGAGAAATCGAGTTAGGGTTTTAGGCTTTTAATTATTAATGGGCCGCATAGACATGGATCAGTGCGTAGGTGGGCCTTTGCCCACTAAGAATAAAAGTATTTCTTAGAAAAGAAAAAGAATGAAACGCATACATAGAATTACAATCCCCCTATTCCCTCTTTATCCTATCTCCTTCCAATTATTCTATAACGACTCAAATATTTCTTTTTATTTCAAATTAATTTTGAAAATAAATGAATTTAAACTCGTCTAATAATTTGGTCCTTCCATCCAAATTTTGCACTTTTTTTTTCTAAAAAGGGAATTAATAGTGGTTGGTTATAATAATGTTAAGGATGCCAAAATATAGAGAAAACTTATAAAAGAAAGTTAAATTCTTACATCTTTTTAATTAAATGCTAAAAACTGTACAGAGCAGATAGAACTTAGTAATATGGAAAATGATAAACCACTCACGTAGGTTCTGTCCGATACAAGTGTTTGAAATTATATTTAGTGTTTTGATTAGATTAAAATATTATTTTAATTAATTATAGTTTTTAGTAATACTAGTGTTAATACCTACGCGATACGCGGATCAATATTAAAAAATAAAATAATATTTTATAATATTATTAAAAAAATAATAAAATTATATAATAAAATAATCGTTAAATGTATTATAAATATTCGAATCCGTCTAAATACCCAATCTAAAATTTAGCTAGCCAAACCCTTATATAAATTCATATTTAATAATTAAATTTGTCCCGAACTCGATTATAATTATCTGTTTAAATATTCAAATCCATTTACGTTAATATATATATATATATATATATATATATATATATATATTTAAAAATAAAAAAGAAGTAAAAATTATAAAATTATTATTTTAATTTAATAAAAAAATATAATATAAATATTAAATATAATTATAGCATTAATATAACTAAAAAGGGGTGTATATATATATATAATTTTCTTTATAAAAATAACTATTTTAAATATTTTTAGAATATTAATTAAACGGATAACAGGTAACAAGTACCTGAGTCCTTGAACCCTACCCAAACCTAATACAGGTAGTAAAAATACTATCTGAACCCGTTCCATATTTATTTATTCACTATTCAAATCTATCAAAATCATATCCGATCTTATTCAGTACTTATCTAGTCAAGTAAAATTGTCATCCCTAACTGAGATATGTTTTCTTAAGTATTATGCGAAGCCTTTCACTAACAATAACAAAACTCATATATGATATGACCTATATTAAAAAATGCAGACACACTATTGATGTATTTTCAATAATGATAGTAATTTTTAGAATTTAACTAATTATATGGAAATAAGAAATAAAGTATTTTTTATTTGTATATTTATAATTTATTACAAATGATTATTTATTTATTTAAAATATTAATGTATTACTTATTATGTGTAATGTGTCATAAGTATATGGATGTTCTACTTGTTTAAAAATTATTAAATAATGTACATTTCGATATCTTATATCTAGTGTCCATGCAACCTAACTTTTAATATATGAAACTATTTCATATACCAAGCTAATCAATCTAGGTTTTTTTTTTAATTACTAATAAAAAGTAAACTATTGTTTTAATTTATTTTCATTTCTTTAAAATAAGAAATTAAGTTTCTTTATTTATTTTATGTTTATAATTTATTATAAATGATTATTTATTTATTTAAAATATTAATATATTACTTTTTTTGTGTTGTGTGTTCTAAGAGTATCGATATCGTACTTTTTTAAAATTTATCATATCTCATATATTCTCATATATCATGTCTTATATCAATGTAATCTAACTCCTGATATATGAGACTACTTTATACATCAAGTTAATCGATCAAATTCTTTTTTAATTAGTAATTAAAAATGAAATGTCTTTTTTAATTTTTTTTATGTTAATAAAATAAGTTCTTTTTTATTTTATATTTATAATTTATTACATATGATTATTTATTTATTTGAAATATTAATGTATTACTTATTTTGTATATTATGTGTTAAGCATATCCATATTTTAGTTGTTTAAAAATTATCATATCATGTATATTCTTATATCTTGTATCTCGTGTCCGTGCAACATAGCTTCTGGTATATGAGATTACTCCATATACCAAGTCAATCGATTAAGATTTTTTTTAATTACCAATAAAAATGAAATTTTTTTAATTTATTTTATCTGATTGAAATAAGAAATTAAGGTTTTTTTATTTTATATTCTTAATTTATCAAAAATGATTGTTTATTTATTTAAAATATTAATGTATTACTTATTATGTGTAATGTGTCATGAGCATATCAATGTCTTACTTATTTAAAAATTATCATATCATGTGCATTCTCATATCTTGTGTCTTGTATCTGTGTAACCTAATTCCTGGTATATGAGACTAGTCTATATACAGTGGAACCTCGATAAATTAATAACCTCGCTAAAATAATACTTTTCTCTAGTCCCAAGTCAGGACCAACGTGGTAAATTAATAATTCGCTAAATTTATAAGATAATACAAATTAATAATTAATAATTCATGATCTGTATCAAAATATTTTATAATTAATAACTGAACTAAGCAGGTTTCTGAAATATAAATCTAATGTTACATGCTTCTTTTTTCTTTAAATTTATTTCCATGTCATTGAAATAAGAAATTATTATTTTTATTTATTTTATATTTATAATTTATTATAAATAATTATTTATTTATTTGAAATATTAATGTATTATTTGTTCTATAGTGTGTGTCTTAAGAGTGTGGATGTCGTATTTTTTTAAAAATTATCGTATCTTGTATGTTTTCATATCTCGTATCCTGTATCCGTATAACCTAACTCCAGACATATGAGACTACCTCATGTACCAAGTTAATCAACTAAGATTTTTTTAATTACTAATTAAAAATAAAATGTATTTTTTTAATTTATTTTTATCATTGAAACAGGAAATTAAGTTTTATTTTATTTTATTTTATGATTTATTATAAATGATTATATATTTATTTTAAATTTTAATGTATTATTTATTTAGTGTGGCGAGTTCCAAGCATGTGAATATTTTACTTTTTAAAAATTATTTCTATAATGAATTACTTATTAATTATTTTCTAATAAAAAATAAATTTATATTAATATATTAGTGTTAGTGATAATCTTTTATATAGATATTAATCTTAATTTCATTTTTGTATATAATTTATTACAAATAATTATTTATTTATTTAAAATATTAATATATTATTTATTATGTGTAATGTGTCATAAGTATATGAATGTCTTACTTATTTAAAAATTATTAAATCATATACATTTTCGTATTTTATTTACCATCTCCGTGCAACATGACTCCTGATATATGAGACTACTCCATATATCAAGCTAATCAACCAATATGTTTTTTTAATTACCAATAAAAAGTGAAGTGCTTTTTTCTTTAAATTTGTTTTCATGTCATTGAAATAAGAAATTATATTTTATTTTATATTTATAATTTATTATAAATGATTGTATATTTATTTAAAATATTAATGTATTATTTATTTAGTGTAGCGTGTTTTAAGTATATTAAAGTTTTACTTTTTAAAAATTATTTCTGTAAGCGTGTAAATTACTTATTAATTATTTTATAATAAAAAAAATAAATTTATATCAATATATTAAGATATTAGTGTTAGTGATAATCTTTTTTATAAATATTAATTTATTGTAAATGATTATTTATTTATTTAAAATATTTATGTATTACTTATTTTGTGTAATATGTGATACGTATATGAATGTCCTACTTATTTAAAAATTATTAAATCATGTACATTCTGTATCTTGTGTTCTGTCCTCATACAACATAGCTCCTGATATATGAGACTACTCCATATACCAAGCTAATCAATCGATATATTTTATTAATTATCAATAAAAAGAGAAGTATTTTTTTTAAAATTTATTTTCATGGCATTGAAATAAGAAATTAAGTTTGTTATTTATTTTATGTTTATAATTTATTATAAATGATTATTTATTTATTTAAAATATTAATGATGTCGTACTTTTTAAGAAATTATCGTATCTCGTACATTCTTATATATATTATTTTGTGTTCGTGCAATTTAACTCTTGACATATGAGACTACTTCATACATCAATCTAATCAACCAAAGTTTTTTTTAATTACTAATTAAAAATGAAGTGTATTTTTTAAATTTATTTTTGTTTTGTTGAAATAAGAAATTAAGTTTTATTTTATCTTATGTTTATGATTTGTTATAAATGATTGTATATTTGCTTGAAATAGTAATATATTATTTAGTTAGTGTAGCATGTTCTAAGCGTGTGAATGTGTTATTTTTTAAAAAATTATATCCATAATTGTGTAGATTACTTATTTTAATATATTTGTGTTACAGATAATCTTTTTTACATATATTAATATATTAATATTAATATGTCTTACTTATTAATTATTTTATAATAAAAAATAAATTTATATTAATATATTAGTATTAGAGATAATCTTTTTTATAGATATTATTTTAATAAAGATATTATCTAAAATAATTTATCTTTTTACAATTGTGTCTTATTTTCTTACCATTATCTTAAATAATTGTTGTCCTGATAACGTTTGGCCTTTTTAGATGTTTATATTTAGTATGTTCACGATGTAAATTGCTCTGTTTTTAAATATGTATAAATAATATTTATCTATCTTAACAAGCATTAGAGCTTGCCACAGTGTTTTAGGAAAAAACAAAAGCAATGGCAATACATACACAATATATAAATTAATGAAAGAAAAAGAAAAATTACAATACTTTGATAGAAAATAATTGAATTAATTTCTCTAAGGCTCATGAAGAAATCCTTTTAATTACAAGAGACCAAACATAAAAAAAAGGGCTAGCCTGAATATCGTTTTACATAAGAAATATAAGTAGATTAAATTTATAATAAAAAATGGATTAAGATCGAATTTATTAAATTCAATTTTCAAAAAAATTTATAATATGAATATAATTCTTCAAAATATATTATGCTTAATTTTCAAAATTAAAAAAATTATCCAATCAAAATATATAAAAAAACTAAAAAAAAATTATCAAAAAAGAAAATGAAGCTTCTAGAGTCCATTGATTCATCCCAAGTCATCCAAAAAGATCGTTCTCTCACGAATAAAATACTGAATAAAAAGAAAATTTAAAACTTTCTCTTTATTTCAATTTATGTATATATATATATATATATATATATAAATTAACATAAATGAGAGGTGAAAACTCAAGATTTCATATTAATATCAAATCTAACTTTAAACTCATTTATTATTACAAATCTAATTCCTTTATTACTAATTAAATATAGAGATACAATAAATTTTAACACATAAATATAGGAAATTTAATGGGGATACTATTTTATTTATTTATTTATTATTAAACTACAATACATGACATCAATAGGGGAAAAAAAGAAAAACAAGTCTAAAATAGAGAAACAAACATAAAAAACGACACAAAATCTCAGTCCCACTTGTGCTTTTTTGGAATAAGTATAAGATCATGCTTGTTATGGATAGTGAGACCACCAGCTTCTTCCATTGGAAAGTCCTCAAATTTTTGTCCATTAGGGAGCTCAAAATCAAACCCATATAAAAGATTAGCCAATGTGTATTTAACTGCTGTAGTACCCATTGCCAGACCAGGACAAATTCTTCTTCCAGCTCCAAATGGGACCAACCCAAAGTAGGACCCTCTGTAATCAACATCACTGTTCTCAAATCTTTCTGGGTAAAATTCTTCAGGGTTCTCCCACTTAGATGGTTCTCTTCCAAGTGCATAAGTGTTGATGAACATTGTTGTTCCGGGTAAAATGTCAAACCCACCAATTTTGATTTTTTTGGTGCAAAAATGAGGGATCAGAAGTGGGACTGGTGGGTGTATTCTGAAGGTTTCTCTTACTATTAATTCGAGGTATTTGAATTTATCAAGGTCTCTTCCTTCTATTCTGTTTTTATTTGGTCCAACGATTCCTCTTATCTCTTCTTGTACTTTTTTCAGTATTCTTGGATTCTTTAGTATCTCTGCGAATGCCCATGCTGTTGTCACAGAACTTGTATCAATGCCACCCACAAAGATATCCTGCCAAAAAATGTATTATAATTTTACAAGATTAGCCTGGAGATATACAAAAAAGAAATTTAAAAAAAAAAAAGAACATTATTTGAAAGAAAAATTGAATTTCATACCAGGAGAATAGCTTTGAGATGGTCTTTACTGAGTTGGAAAGAAGCACTTTGGTCTCTCATCAGACCAATCAAGACATCGACAATATCTTCATGTTCAGGCTTAGGTCTCTTTGGGTCCAGATGGCGCTCAAGAATTTTCTGAAAATACCCATCAAGGTTTCTGAAAGTTTGTTCTCTTTTAGCAAGAGCACCAGTTAAACTGTCAATGAATCTTCCAGCACTAGGGAAAAAATCCTCCGCATGAAAACTGTTTAACATATCCATAGCTTCACTAATCACCTTAACAAAACCTTGTTGAAACTCTAATTGTCCATAGTTCCTTCCGAAAGCAACAGTACCCATAATACCATCAATCACGTTGAATATTAGCTCTGTAAGATTAACTGGATTAGGGTATGCATTTGTTAAAAGATTGTTTAACTTGTCAATCTGCTCTTCTCTTGCATACCAGAACATATGCACTCGTTTCATACTCAAAAGCTCAAAAATAAACAACTTTCTCATTTCTCTCCAGTAATCAGAATATGGAGAAAATGCAACATCCAAGAAATTATATGACAGTCTACCAGGCCCGACCGATAAAGGGCGACTGCAAGTTTCAAGATCATAGTCTTTCATGACTTCTCTTGAAGCCTCTGCACCAGAGATAACAACACCAGGTGCTCTCCCTAATTTAACTCGCATGACAGGGCCATATTTTTGTGACATTTTCCAAAAATCGTAATACGGCCTGTCGCCTAACTGGTGAAGATTGCCAATAATGGGGAGTTGTCTTGGACCTGGGGGTAGTTTAAGACCTTCGGTGCTCTTCTTGCTTTTGAAGAGAAAGAGAGTGAAAATTGGAAGAAGAAAGACTGCAAGAATTGGAAGCCATTGTTGGTTGAGAGAAGTTAGAGTTGATAGAGACATTTTCTGTTGTTTATCTTTTTGGTGTGGTTTTGATTTGATAGTGGGGAAGAGGAGGGAACCCTTTAAATAGTGCAGCAATGTGGTGAAACAGTGACTCTGATATTCCTTTATTAGGAAATATAATAAATAATATATTAATATATTTGCAGTTGTATCACCTGCCTTATTGCACGTGTGATTTTTAATATTTTTAGCAGGCACCGCCAAGGTTTAATTTCAAATCGAAACCCAACCGTAACCGAGTTAAAATTGCCATCATACTGTAATCAATGGTATCTGATTCAAACCATTATCAAAATCGTATTTTCATTGTTCGATTTTTTTTCTTTATTTTCTAAAATTAGAATTCACGATTCTAATTTGAAACCATGAAAAAATATATTTTACAAAAAACTCTTAATATAGTTTTTTTATAATTTTTAATTAAAATTTAAAACTTTTAATTATTAAATTTGGTTTAATTTGTCCAATATTATTATTTAAAATACAAAACTAAAAAAAAATTAATAAGTTTACTAACTAAGGAATCCCTATAATGTTTAATTGTATGTTTGGAAAAAGATGATATATCTCATATTTTTCTTAAAAAAAAATCTTGGCTAATGGCAAGAAAACAAACTGAGTTTACTAACTAAGGTCAACTCTTAAGACTAATGAAATATTCATTTCTTGCATAGAAGATTATTAAAATTTGAAGAAATTATTATTAATTCGTATATAATACGATCTCAAGTGTTAAATCTTAGTTAATGCAAATGAATAAGATACGATTTGATTAGTCTTTTTTATCTTAAGACTAATGCAAATAAATAAGTCTCCACTTTATAACTTACAATGAAAAGATGATCCAATTATATTATTTATCTTAATGACTTGCAAGGTTTCTTTTTTCTCCAATTTAGAGTTGGTGACTAAGGTCTTGTTCGTCAGCAGCATTTAAAGTAGTATTGAGTGTTTTGATAGGTTGAAATACTATTTTAATTCATTATATGTTCGGTAATACAATATCTACTTTAGCATTTAGAGTTTGAGATAGTGCTTTATGAAACATTATCTCATCAACACTTTAGCATTTTATAATATTTTTACGAGACTTATACCCATCACTTGTTTTTAACTTATTCTTTATTTTTATATTTTTTTTGTCATTTTATATTAAACAACTCATCAAATAATTATTTATACTAGATACTTTTATTCTAAATCACTATATAATTATTTAGTATTAACATCTATTAGTTGCGTTGGCAGTTTATTAGCTGTTTTAATAGCATTTAATTGTTTATTGTTTGAGCAGTATTTTATAATTAAAAATTAAATATTATATAAATTATTTTTTCACAAAATACTATTCTAACCGGTAAATCTCTACCGGACAAAAGAGCAGAATACGCCACGCAATTGGCTTCTCGATAAACCTTGCTGACTGAGACATGCCACTCCCTCTTCAAAAAGCGTCAAAATTTAATGATTTTACTTATTTTTTTATAATATACTCTTATATTAATATTTGATATCTATAATATGAAAATGCGTTGGTTTGAACTTAATAATGCTAAAAAGTTAACAGTAGCTTGCCACCATGAATAATGGTAGAAAGAGGAGTGGTATATTTTCTTCCACGTGTGTCATCAGCATTGATGAATAGTGCATATTAATGAAATACGACCACTGTTGTTGATTGATTCTAGAGGGCGTTAAAGAGAGATAAAGGGAAAAGAAGGCAAAAAAAAAAAAAAGAAAAGAAAAGAAAAGCCTTTTTTTTTTTAAATTAAAATTACAGACAAATATTTCAATCAACAACAGTTAAATGAATAAGCTACATGCCGTTACAAAGACCCGTAGATCCAAAATTATGTCACTATTAGTTTCTGAATCAAACTGGCCCTTAATTGTAATTTTTTATTATATTAAGAGAAAATTGTTTTCTATAATAATATAAAAAGAATATAAGAGAATAACTATATAAATCATTATTATTAAGCTAAAATTATCGTTCTTTAACATAAATTCTTTATGCCAATCAGATATAGTTTGGTTGTTATTTTTACTTATATGAGAACTGCTCATAATATTATTTCCGTTCATTAAATATTCAAATATTATTCCTCTACTTATTCCTATTTGGTTCAAAATTTTGTCCACAAAAATTCTGGGTAGTTAGGTGGGCACATTTTTTATTTCTTAGAGAGTTTCCCATCTGTCTAAATTATTTAATTTTGTCCCCTCTTATCAAAATCGCTTTTCAAAAGCTAACTATTAATTTATATATTCATTAATACTTTAATTTTTATATTTTAAATCAAAATATTAGTGAAATTATAATTTTAAATACCACATAGTCAATTTAATATATCTTAGAAACAATTTCTCAATCAATCGATAATTAAAAAATGCTATTTTAAAAAAAAAAATTAAAGTTTTAATAAAATTATAAGTAATGGGTCTCATTATTATTTTTAAAAAATATAAGTTCTCGTGAATTAATTATAATTTGGGATTAATTTTAATTTTTTTTTTCTCTCCTTATTATTCATCTGCCATTATTAATCTACACGTGATTGTTTTTTATGACTCTCTCAACCATTTAGGGTGGTTCTACCAAACTCAATTGTCTTTTTTCTTCGTTTGGCAATTTCTTGTAGAAAAATATTCTTGAATTATCACAAAATTTAAATGTTAAAGCATGATTGCAACTTTGCCCATTTTTCCACTAAAAAAAGAATAATATCCGCAAGCATGCCATTGCGGCCATAAATCAGACATATGTCACGTGAATTGAAATACTATATTATATTGCATAAAATACGAAATAAGGCAGAACATAAATCAGAAAAATAATTGATACTGTTATATATATTAAATTTCAGAAGAACAATTCAATATTTATTCATTGTAATATAATATTAATAACATACACTTCCATAACAACAAAATGATTAATTATATATGTCGTATTTTTATTTTTTCATTAATATTTGTTAATTTTAAAGCCCAAAAAAGAACAAAATTTATAAATTTCGCAACTTTCGTAAATTAGTATTAAAAATTTTTTTTACAACTAAAGTATTTGTAACAGATTAGGCTTAGCAAGATATTGTCCGCTTTGGACCGAATTCACTTAAGTTTTTTTAGGCTATGAGGTGATTCTAGTTCAAGAATAAAATCGTACGGGTCTGAATGAGTTCGATCCAAAACGAATAGCTTAATTTCACCAAATGTCCCTCAACTCATAAGGTTATCACTTTGTAGTCCCCCATATTAATTTTATTTCTTAAAACTGACTCAATTTTGACACTTGTAACAGTAAAGTGACTACAGTGGATTTCCGTCCAATAAGGAGTCGGAAAAATGACACGACACATTTAAAATTGACACATTAGCAATTTTAAATGAATGTGTCAATTTTAAATGACATGGCACATTGAAAAGGTAAATTCTCTCTCCTACCCGTGTGAAGTAGAAAATTTCTCTCTCATCTACCCGTTGGTTTGGTGAAGCGACTAAACCTTTTGCTGTTCAATGGATTTGACCCGTTAGCTTTCCCTTGTCATTTCTTCTTCTTCTCTCTATTTTGGTTCTGCTCTCGCATTTCTATATGATTTTTCTCTAATTTTTCTTTAGATTGGTAGGCAATGAAAAGACAAGATTTTGATTTAGATATAGATAGAAAGTGAAACCTAAGGGTGAAGAAGACGCAAAAGAGGAACAATGTAGCGCTTTAAGAAGAAAAGTGAACGATGGCGGCAAACCCACCAAGCTAGGAATCTTGCTTTGTCTCTTATCTAAGACCATTTTTAAGTCGTCCTTTTATGTGTTTGTAGTCCAAGTATAGTGTTTTTTATTGAGACAGAGATATGTAGGGCCAATTTTTAATTATTTAAAAATTATAAATTAGGATTTCGAAAAAATTGGGGAAAATGACGAATGTTAGTGTGGTATAGAAGATTATGATAAAATATTGTAATTGTATGTAATATATCGAAAATTTTCAAAATACGATTTTCATAAAATTGTGAAAAATGTTTTAAAATAGGATTATAGTTGTAGTAAATGCATGAGATCCCTTATTTAGTACCCATCACAAGTGTCACTTTATTGTTACAAGTGTCAGAATTGAGTCAGTTTTAAAAGACAAAATTAAGATGGGGGACTACAAAATGACAACTTTATGAGTTGAGGGACATTGGGTGAAAATTAGCCCAAAACGAATAATATCTTACTAGGGCTGAACTAATAAGAAAGGAAAAATAAATTAAATTTGAGATGAATTGCAAACTACCCATCACATGTTAACCTTTCATGGAGAAATTCAGGCTTCAATTCATAAAAATGTTATTATGCTAAGGTTTTGAAAACTTTGATATTTTCTAAGTCCAGACTTATATTATAAACAAGTTTAAGTAATATAAATTTAACAAATTAGGCATTCACTACTCAAATCCATTTATATAAATAAATGATAGATACAACAAAAATATTTTGTTATAATGTATGAGTCAAATTTTATAATAATTAATTAAATAAAAGGAAAAGTGAATATTTTACACGAATATGAGGGTTGTGAAATACAAAAATTAATTAAAATGTAAAAAAAATTCAAGAATTTATTTATTACTTAGATAAAATAAATTAACGAATTTAGGACATATTCTAATATTACATACACTTTTTTCCCCGTGACAGTACTATTTAAGTTTTCATACATTTTCTAAATTGACTCTGTCATGAGTCAATATGAAGTAAAGTGATCCTAGAGAACAAAAGTAGTGAGTCGGCTTAGGCTTGAGTATGAAAGAGTCTCAAATCTTTTTATTGGGCCGGACACCGAAGCAAAACCCACATATATTTGAACACGTCCACAAATGTTTTTCAAGGTCTAATGGCATAAAAAAATTCCAAAAATATTTCAATTAAAATTTTAAAAACCAAGTTGATGCCAAATATTTACGTAATTCTCTTACATATAGGTAAAATTTGACTTTTCGAATCAAGTTTTAAATAGCCAAAATGTTGTTTTTCATTGTATAAACTAACTCAATAAATATGTATTAAATGTTATTTTTCATTTTATAATTCTCCTATTCTTTTAAAGTATGAGATTAATTTTATTTCAGAGTTTACGACTGTCTCTTTTCATAATATTTTTAAACGGATTGAAAATTTATTTTATATATGATATTAAAGTCGACATTTTATAAAAATTTGTAAGGATAGCGAAATAAATAAATATATATATTTGAAATGAAAGTATAGTTTTTCTTTGATGAAATAATAAATGGATGGGAAAAGTATGGGATATATATGACAGGAAAAATATGAGTGAGAAATAAGAAGGGATTGAAAGGTAGCATTATTTGCAAATATTCCAATCCATGTGATTACAATCTTTTCTTTTTAAATAAATAAATATAGTTTTAGGTGACAACGGTTAAGAGACAATTATAACTCGTGACTTATATATAGCAAATTTCTATTATAACACATTATTATAATAAGCTCATTACATTTTTTTTTTTTTTTTGTGACATGACTTCAAATATATAAATAATATAATTGTTTAGATTGAGACAATTAGTTCACAAGTTTCAATATTAGTCAAATATATATATATATATATATATATACACGAAGAGTGAGAGTTTTTGAATTCGTGTCTTCTCAATTATAAGTGTTTTTAACAATTTGGTGAGTTTAAAGGAAAGCCATTCCTGTTGTGGTTCATAATTTTATTTTGGACCAACAACATACAATTTATATAGATCTGATCTATGATTCACCAGTAAAGCAGATCAATTATACATATTAGATGTTTCGAAAAGCTATTTCCATTTTTTTTTTTTCTCAGTGAAAGGTTAAAATTTATGTAGACTGGATCTAAGCAAGTCATTCTCAAATATGATATATGTATAGTATACTCTCTGGTTTTCTAACCTGGTATTTTTAAAAAAAAAAAAATACTAGGTTACAAATATTTATATATATTACAATATCAGATCAAAAGATTTAAATAAGCAGGTGAGTATTTACGATTATTTTTGTTTTGTTTTGCTACCAACCAGTTTTCCACATGGGAAATATGAGTTAGACGATGAATGGATTTCACATATACAGATAAACATGGTGTGAAGGATGTTAGCAGATTGAAAAGATATCTATATCTGAAAAGTATTTTTCAGTTTCTGTTGCCAAGCGATCAATGATCATTATCAGATAGGAGACAATGCTCACCTACTTTCTAATCAGTGAGATTCTCAGATGGAATAATTAAATTTAATATTATCATTAATTCAACAGCTAAGCACCGGACACTATATTATCATTACCATTTCCACTTATATTCTTTGCCCATTTCATGTTGGATTTTGTGCTCTTGTCTTCTCACAGACATTCATTCCGTTTTCAGGGTATGGGTTCGAGTTTCCACGTTTCATGTATGTGTACGAATGCATATTGTCCTTTGCTTAATTAGCTGTTTGTCTATTCTTTTTTTTCTATTTATTTATTTATTACAAGCTAAAAAACATTAGGAGCTTACATCACTTGTAGCTTACATCACCTGAAAATGCTTACTGTTCGAAAGTTTCAAACCTGTCAATTCTCATAGATGAAAAGACTAATTACACTTGGATAACATCTACTGTAATCTTCGAAGTAAGAGATTAATACGTTTGACTAAAATATAGATGGAACTTTTCTACACATTCCTAAAACGGTAACATTTCATTACACTTTGATAACATCTCTGTTTTATAATATTTATCATATTTAATAAAATAATTTATTTTAAAATATTTATCATATATGTAGTTTTAAGGAGTGATAAATATATTTTTTCATAATGTCTAATAATTATTATTTTAATTTAATAATTTTTTTAAAAAATTAGTATTAAATTAAAGATAATATAATTTATTTATTTAAAAATTTATTATAATTTAAATAAATTTTTAATAATTTTATTGAGAAATGTGAAATTATAAATGTGATAGGTACTGTAAAACAGTAATAAAAAAGACCTCCTAATCAATGTTTTTAAGAAACGCAAACCACATCTTTTAAGAACAAAAAAAAAACAATAAAAAGAAAATTGCCGAACAATTTGTAAAAAAATTTATTGCACTTAAATTATTATTTTAATTCATTGGATTTTTTATTTATAAAATTATATTTATTAAATATTTTAATATATAATGTTATTCTATTAAATACTTATAAGTTGTAACTGGACTGATTATTTATTTACTGAAAAATTTAAAATGTAAAAATGGTTGTTCTAAAAGTTATATTTATTAATTATTTTTAATTGGCTGAACGGCTGAAAGCCATCAGCACAAAGCCCCGATCTCACATTTCTCATCTCAGTAGCAAACTTAGAATGATTGTTATCAAAGTTTTTCTAACCTTCAGAGTCTGAAGGATGAGTCATTAAACCATCCTCATATTTTTGCAAAGCATGCCATCTCATGTGTTCAATTGTCGCCTAAGATGAAGATAACCGTTGAAGATAAGGAACAAGAAGAAAATAATACATATTTTCTTCAAAGCCTTCTCTCTCTTTGTAATCTATTAGTCCCTTGACCCTGCCTTTAATTTTTTGGACTATTACGTACAAAATTTGCATACTCTTAATTTAAAGTCAAACACCATAGTATATCATATAATTATTTCGACGACAATCAGTTTTTTCATTGGTGGTCCTAATCTCTAAATTAATATTTTTTCGGATAAAAATTATCCACCATCCAATGGCTTTCAGGCAATATTTCTTTTGATAACTACACGAATCATTGTAACACCTTTTTGAAAAATGGTACTATAATTTCATGTGCAGTACTCGTGCCACTACAGATTAAATTGAATGATTCTTGTATCCTGAATTCTCTTTTTTTTTTCAATAATCAAAACACGTCAATACCTTTAAAAACAAAATATAGCCATTTTCAAAATTTAACTGAGCAAAACATATACTCGTCCTTGACATCAATGGTCGTGGATAAATTTACAATGATAAAGTGGACATATATTCATCAAATATACGAAAAAAGGGCTAACTCTGTATTTATATGGCCAAATTTATAAAATGACCAATGTTACTAAAAAACAAAATGAAAGAGTGAGTTGAAAACACATTAAGTACTCAAAATATTTATACATATATTAAAAAAATATCAAAAAATAAGGAGTATAAAAGATTAATAATATACATTAATTAAGTAATTATAATTTAAAATAATAAAATGTAATAAAAAAATTCGACTCAGAGTTAATTGAGATTTTGCATATCAACTAGTTTAAGAACGGCAGCTGCTTCAATCCGGTTTTCTTCCTTAAATAGTTTAAAAGCAAAATCGATTTAGTTTTAAGATCAGTTCATCAGTTTTTCAAATTGACCCACCAGAGAGAAACAGAATTAATCACTATGCTTAACGATAAAAGAATTGAAAAATAGTTGAAAGGGTATTGATCGATTAATGGATGCAAAATAGGGAGAAAAATTAAAGTATTTTAAAAATACAAAAGTACGCTTTTGCAGTAAATCAAATGAATAGTTTTTTATTTTTTTAAGAAAAAAGTAATTTAGACATAATACTATATATTTTTATAAAATTAATATATTCTAATTATTTTCTTATTTTTTTAAAAAAAATAAAAAAGTTCCTAATATAGCAAGTGAAGTTTGGCTTGGCTTACTTTCATCTCTTTATATGAACCTATGTGAGCATTTCATTTGGAATATTTTATCTTACTCGGGGTTCCTTAATAATAATAATACTAATACTAATAATAATATTTGTTTTTATATTTAGTTTATTCGATTGGGACAATGACGATATAATGCAATGTTGCGTATCATGATAAGGTAGACCTTGACGGTGGCTGACCGGTAAGAATAAGCCACGTGGTTGTGAAAGAAACAATGAACACAAAAATCTAGGGATAGCCATCAGTCCAGTTCGGACAGACGCGGAATCGAAATTTAAACATGTTAAGATTCATATATATATATATATAATTTTGGAGAAAAAAAAATTAAAAAACTGATGTCGAACTCTTTTATTTTAGTATTACTTTTTATCTTTTTTTTATAAATTTTATAAATTTTTAATAATTTTTTTATATTTTTATTTTTATATCTATATATATTTATATCTAAAATTTTAAATTTTAAATAATTAAATTTTAAAATTTTTGAATTATTGATTTTGAAAAACTTTAAAATTTTGAAATTTTGAATTTAAAACTTTAAAAATTTTTGAATTTTTAAATTTAGAATCTTAAAAACGTTTAAATTTTTTTCTTATCAATATACCTTTATATATATATATATATATATATATATATATATAACTCTTTCAATGATTATTTTTTAAAATGGTTTTCTTCTTATCTTTTATTATTTTTTTCAATTATTTTATTTCAATTTTATAGATTTTGTTTATTTTCATGTATATGTTAATATTATTTTTCAGATTTTAATTAGCAAAAAAATAACAAGCATAACTTCAATCTATTTAAATACCGCATCTTTTTCTCCAATTACAGTAAAGTTAATTTAATTCTTTGTTTTTTTTATAATCTTTTAATTTTTTTTAAATGATCTGTATATAAAAAGAAATGTAAGCAGGAACAAGCGGATACAGAGAAAAGATAAAAGCAAAAAAATGACTGATATCAATTATATCTTATTATTTTGATAATTTATTTTTTATTTTAGTACAATTAGTTTTATGATGTTCAGTATATATGTTATGAATTTTTTTCAATTTATTTGTGTAGTTTTTATGCTTATAAATAAAATGTCAATTTTATTTATTTATTTATTTATTATTATTATTATTATTATTATTATTATTTTGCTCTTTCTTTATTATTATTTATTTCTTTATTTATTTGTGTAGGAGGTTAAAGAAAAATCTAAACATTAAACTTAATAAATAGAATTAAAATAACAAAGGGAGCTAATAAAATAATATTTACTAAATTAAAAAAATATATTTAATAAATTAAAAAGATAAATAATTGATATTTTTATCATTTAAATTTAAATTTTATTATTTAAATATTAAAATATTATATATAATGATCATATTTTCAAATTAATATTCATTTATGATAATTATATATATATATATATATATATTCAATTTTAAAATTTTATTTGGTCATTTAAGATAGTTTTTTAAATTTAAAAATTAGTGCTTATTTAAAATAATTATCTATATTCATATTTGATTTGATTATTTAATTTTTTCCATCTATTTACAATAATTTTATATTTTTATTATTATGTTTATGCTTATAAAAAAATTTAAATCACTTGATTTGATCCTAGTTAATTTAATTTATGGTGAAAAGAATTATACAATAGTACATAATCTATAAAAAATAATAAAAAAATACACGTGATTTGATTTAATTTGGAAAAAAATGGATTAATACACATGTTTGATTTAATGTGGATAAAAAGTGAAGAGAATAGTTGACTTGTAAAAAAAAAATTAAAATATATAAAGAAAGAGAGTTGCCTTTTTAGTCTTTCCCTTTACTTAATGCAAGTGCAACACTAAAACGGGTAGTTTTTTTCCTTTTTCTTTTTTTATATGATAGGTGATCTTTTTTTTTATTTTTCATAAATAAATTTTATTTATTTCTTATCAATTCTTTATTTATTTATTATAATTTACTAAATTATAAAAAATATGGTTATTATTTTTCTAGACAATTTGAAAAATTAATAAATGAAAAATATGTATAAATATGATGAGTTGATTTTTTTTTTTCACAAACTAATAAATTAATATCTCCTCTTCCTCAAGTATCATATCCACATCCACTAAATTTCATTATACACAATTTACTTTCATGCAAAATTTTTCAAAAAAATCAAGAGGAGAGAGTTCACATTCATACACATAAATTGAGACATATTTTAGCACATATTTTGAATTTTTAGGTGATGATGTGAAGAAAACCCAATAAAATTTGATATTTTGGGTTGGCGGGAAAAACTTTCAAATTGCTTTCTAATTTTAGCTTTAATTGCAAAAAATATTCTTGTTTGTCCAATTTCTAATGTTGCAGTTGAACAAGCTTTTAGTGCAGATGGACAAAATTTAAATTCAATACTGTCAAAATTATCTCTAAATAATGTGGAAATGCAAGAATATGTTGACGATTAGATTAGAGCGGCATTGAGAACTCAAAACCAATAAAATTCAAGTGATGATGATGATTCCAGCTTATTAACGGCAACTAGTGGTAGTGACACCGATGACTAAAATTAATTGTAATAATTGGGGGTTATTTTCCATTATAAAAAAAAGAACTACGTGGGATATAATTTTCTCTAATTTTCAAGAGGATATGTGTGCAATTAAATTAAAATTTTTTAATTTTAAAATAAAAAATTATAATTTTCTATATTTATGAATTAGTAAAATTTGTAAATTTAATGTAGTTGAAAAAATAGTTCTAAGTTAGTTAATAGAAGTTTTTTCTTTTAAAATTTTATAATAATTTAGTTAAAAAAGTTTAGATATTTTTAAATTATTATTTATTTATGAATTTGTAATCAAAATTTTATTAATTTTTTAAAAAATTTTCATAATATCGAAACAAAATTGAAATCATAATTCGAACCGTCAGTTCATTGAAATCATGTCAATTCCGATTCAAAATTTTAAAAATGCTGAATCGATGATTGAGTGAACTAAAACTAACTGTTCACTGAATCGGCCATGCCTACTAAAATCATATTCAAAAATAATTTTAATCAAATTAAAATTTTATTTTGATTAACTGTATTATCCGGCAAGATAATATTTATAATGGTTCGAGAGATTGATGAAACTTTTTATCAAATATTAGACAATTTAACGTTTGACATTTTACAGGGATAAATTAAATTTCTTTTACAAATCATATCAATTGTTTCTCTCTCCAAATACATAGTTAATTGAATAATTATTTTTATCGAATATTTTTATTTTAAAACACTATATAAAAAGGCTACCAACTAAAAGCTAATAGTTAACAACTACTGCATGTATCGGTAATATTTTCGAACATACCCTAAATGAATAAAATAATTTTATTAATTCTTTTTATATAAGATAAACCTTACATTACATTTTTTTTAAGAGAACATTACATGATTTTCGTTGAATCAAATGAAATAGTTAAAATTTTAAATTTGTTATAAATCATGAAATAATGATATTACAAGAAATTTGCTTTTTTCTAGATAATTTTAAATCATTATTTATCCTAATCTTTGTTAGAGCCTATCATTATTTATTAACGGTAGCTCTTATCTTCTATTTTATATTATTTCTTTCGCTTCACCTTTTTTCTTTTATAATAAATTTATTTTTTTATTTTGTTATTATTGATTGTCTCCAAGCTTAGAGTTTTTTTCCCTTCTTTACGATGATAGTCTCTTTTTTGTGAGGGTTCATTACTAAATAAAATAATAATATTTGATTTCATTTAATTGGAAATTTTAGATTTTATTTGTAGGTATAATTCTTCAATCGATGGAGTCTGATATTGCAATATGTTTTCTGTTAATACTATTGACGCACAACGGCAGAAATTAACTGAAATTATAAAAAAAATACGAATTTCATTTAGCCTTTTACCATATGTAATTATCCATTCTTTTAGATCATCAACAAATAATATTCATTTTTTATATTTAATCACATGCAAGCAGATACTACAAAATCATGATTGTTTTATGCAGAAAAAAGAAAAATAGCTGCTGGAGCTTATCTCAACTGAACTGTGCCCCATTGATTTATATTTATTTATATAAATTCCTCTCTTAAAAAATCAAATTCCAATTGATTAAAAAAACAACAAAAACTTATCTTTTTTAAATAAGCAAATAAAATTATATTTTTTTAGGGAAAAATAAACTTCTATTTTCAAAATATAAATCGTTTGAAATTTTTATATACAAATTAAAAAAATAATTAATTAAGTCTCCTATATTGTAATAAAATTAAAAATAAATAAATTAAATTATATTTTTCTCTAAATTAATAATTACTTTTTTAAAAATGTTATTTATTATTTTTAAAATAATTACTGATTTGGTTTAACTTTATTATTCTTGATTAAATAAAAAAAATGGCCAAACGTCATTTGTCTGAGTGACCGTTGGCGACTTTGGTGTGTTACCTGTTTTTTTGGTCATTCTTCGCGACGATACGTAAGAACAGAATTCAAAAACTGCTTCCATGACAGAACAACTGCAGAATTTGAAATTTAACTCAAGTCTCGTGAAGCGTGGGTCCCATCACTTCTATTATTTTTTATTTTTTATTTTAAATTTTAAATTTTAAATTGAGGATCAATTATAATAAAAATTTAAAATTATAGTATTTAGGGATTAATTTGATTTGCGGGAAAAATCATTACAATTCGATTAAGTGATTTAAAAACTGATTTAATCTAATAATCCAACATAAATAAAAAAATCTTTACTTTGAATTTTTTAATATAATATTTTCTATGAGTTTTTTCTTTATTCATTGTTTTAAAATTTATAAATTTAACCACCTCAATTAATATTTTATTAATTAAATAAATGTATTTTAGCATTTACCGAGAAAACAATAAATATATAGTGAGATAATTTTTTTAAAAAAATTTATTTTATCGATTTGGTTCATCAATTCACACATAGATTGACTCTATGCAAATTTTATATTCTAAAAAAATGAACAGCTATAAAAGCAGTTGAGGATAATGTAGAAAATATATAATATTATAAATATTGATGGAATTTTTAAATGAATTCTACAAAACTAAACACTTCAATTTTTTGTGATAAAACTACCCTCTTCTTCTATAAATTTAATTTTTTAATTTTTTAATTTATTTAACTTATTTATTTTATAAAACTACCATTAAATTTTATTTGACAAAACTACCCCTCTAAAGTATTTCCTTTATTTTTCATTGTATTTTTTAATTCATAGTTATTAATGCGAAATTATGATTTTTGTCTTATGCACTAATGTTTCCAAGTATAATTAACAACAATAATAACTTTTTTTAAATATTTTTGTAGTTTTTAAATTAATTAGTTAAATGAAGAAGGCATTTTACACATTTTTTTTAACGGAGACATTTTATACAAATTAAAAATAACTATTATTATTAATGTTATAAGTATTTTTATATATTATATTTATATTTATATAATTAATTAATTAATTAACCTAGGTGCAATGTGAGTGTATTATTTATATGAAATTTATTATTTATATCTTAGTAAAAATTAAAAAGTTAAGATATTGTATATAATAAATATAAATTGCTATTTATTATTTATTTTCATTAGATTATTATGTTAAGGGTATTTTAGAAAATAAATACAAATAAATTTTTATTTAAAAATTTATTCCAAATATAATTTTGTGAAATTCAATTGAATTTCTCATTTTAAATTGCAGCATACCAAATATAATAAATTCATTTACAAATGAATTCTACTTGTAATTATTACTTTTTACGAGACTCTTCTCACGGCAAAAGTTTTATTATTTAATTCTTTTTTTCAACAATTCAATAATTTTATTACAATAAAATTCAAGTTTCCAACACCGAGTTATTTCCACAAAAGTGTCTGTACAAACACTAAGAATAAGTGTATATACAATTTAACAATAGATTTAAGTTTGAATTTTTCTTTTCGATATTCAAAAAAAAATAAGGGTATTTATACATGGCGAAACTATTATAACTGAATTCCTTAAACTCTCAATTAATAAATTCTAAATTAGCAGATCATAAACTCTGGGACCTAAACTCTAAGACCCTAATCATAAAACCCTAAAAGCCCTAATCTTTATCAGTTTATAAGAGGATCCTATCATGACAAGAGTTCTGCTATTCAATTTTTCCTTTCAAATAATTCAATAATTTGACTATAATAAAACTCAAATGTTTTGAACAAATAACTTGCTAAGTTAATGGCAACCACAAAAACCCTCTGTTCAGCATCTGCGTTTGAGGGAGAACTTAAAATTTTGACTGTGTCAAAACACTATTTTTTATAAATTATATCGTTCGGTAGACTAATATATAAAATAGTTATTAGTGAATAAGATAGGTTCATTAAAACGTTCCGTTTTCATCTTTTTTATTAAAAATTTTTGGACAATTATATCTTTAATTAACTTATATTATCCTTATCCTTAATTAACTTGTATTATCCTTAATTAGTTTATATTAACATTAGTTTAAAGTCTTTTGCTATGGTACAACAACATGCAATCAAGTTAAAAAATTACATTATTTTATAAAAAAATTTGAACAAAATAATTTAATAATGAATTAAAAGAGAACTATGTGAGGAAATTGTATTATCATTTTAGAAATGATAGCGATTTCAATTTATATAATGGGACTACATCTAAAAATTGACCTTCTTTTTTAATAATGAGTTCACTGCTATAATCATAAATTAAAATTCTAATTCAAATATTCAAATGTCATTTTAAATTCAATAGCTAATTAAATAGCTATTTTCACGAAATATTTCTGCCTAAATAATTATATAATCAACTTACAACTAACAGCTGATATCTAACAACTAACATCTATTAAAACATCTTATAAGTACTCAAAATAATTAATAGCTATTAAAATAATTAATCTCACTGAATAGGTCTAAAAGCTTAATAGATGTTAATTTTACGACGGTAACTGTAAATTTATTATATTATATTTCGTTAAAGCTCATCAAATATATTGAGCTATTGAGGAATAATACTCCAGTTATCATTTTTGAGACAAGAGGCAACAATACTCCAGTTAAATAAAAAGATTTGAAGAGAGGAGTTATCTCTTCGTCAGATGATCTGCAAAGTGGTTTTTTGCCTTCCCTGTTGACATGTTTAAAACAAAAAGAGGTTAGACATGCAAGAAATGCATCAAGCCTATTCCACGTGCCAACATTATTCGAGTAATTTAAGTTATTTTATTTACAATACTTGGGCCGTCGAGCATCACCAAACAGTAAGACTTCAGAATTCATTCCAGACATTATAAAGGATTCTTGTTTTAACTCATTTATCATTCCTCACTTCTCATATAATTTTGGTGGATGAGAAATATTTTATATATATGTCTGCGATGCTATCTATGTATGTTACTAATAAATATTAATGAAAAAGATAGACGAAAAACGTGTACAACGTTGGGTCTGCTGGGTTCCACTTTTGGCTGTTTTTCTCAAGTTAAGCAAGCAAGGGATGATCACGCAAGTTGGGTTCCACTTATCAACTGTGACTCATGTTGCAAGTTGAGCATATAGCAAAAATTATTGAAAAGGACATAATAGTTTAGCTCTGATTAACTTTGAGCTATATTCGAATTTCTCTAATAATAGGATCCGAATGCTAATAGTTTACATAAAAATCAGGCCTTTTGTGGTGGTGGTTTGTTGAGAGATCATTTGAGTAATTTACTCGTCAAATACTCTCTGTCAAAACCCTAAGACATTGTCGGTATAAGATTTATCTGCATATCATGTATAAACTCATCTATATATTAAATTAATTCATTTAATTATTTCTAGTAAGAAGCAATTTAATTTCTAAATTGAATTATCCACACCAAAATGCATATTGAAACTCATACCAAAATCCAGCGGACAGCATTAACCCCCCAACTCCCTACTACGAATGCAAAAGGATACATCCTCATGAGAATTTTATTACCAACTGATGATTTTTGTGGAAGTTAATTACATCCTCAGGAGAGTTGTATTTGCAAGATCAACGGTTCAAAATTTGGAATTGATGAGCTTGCTTGCACCAACTCTTTAAAAGTCCAACATATAAATTTGTATGTTTATTAATTTTTACAACTCTAAAACACTTCAAAATTTTAGATTGTGGCAATAAATATAAATTAAATAATTATCCACAGTTAAAATAATAAGAAACAAAAGATATGTAATAGGAGAGAAAAGACGCAAATCATTATTTACAATTTGTAAGTTTATTGGATATATATTTATTATTATAAAATATAAGAACCAGTTCACGATAATAATTTGAAATTCAAGAACTCACGTGATTTTAATTATGAACATTTTGGGCTTCTATAAAAAAAAAAAAAAAAAAAAAAACTTACAATATTATATTCAGCAAACTAAAATATGCGGTGTTTTCTGATTGAATTTCACTCTTTTAAAAATGTAATTTATATAAATAACTCCTACATGAAAACCATAAATTTTAACAAAGATATTATATTAAAGAATTAAATAATCATGTTAAAGCGCAAAATTAAATATTATTTAGTTTATATTTACGTGTGATTGTGAATGATTATTTATTTATTTAAATTTTAATAAATTATATCTTTTTTATTTATTGAAGGCCAAATAAGCTGAAACAATATTGCGGGCTGTACAATAAATGAAGTTTTGCTCACTAAAATTGTGAAAACTCTTATAAATAAAAGGATTTAAATTTCAAGCCTCTCACTTTCCACTTTTAATATAAATTAAAAAAACCAAATAAATCACGCATTAATAATAATAATAATAATAATAATAATAATAATAATAATAATAAATTATGTTTTTTAACATAGTGTGACTTACGTTTTTTTTTTTAATTTTATTATCTTGTGTTTCATGTGTGTATCATATTAAATTCCATGTTCTATGTCCACATCCATGCAATATAAGCGAGGACACAGTAAATTTTGATGTAAACAGTATATTGTACAATAACATTAAAATTCCTTTTCTTTGTCGTGAATAAAAACTTATCATAATCAAAGATAGTACAACGTTATTCTCATGTCGAATAACTCTTAGTTCATTCTAGTTTTTATTACTTATTAACTTGACCTAATGGGCCCAAGATGTGCGTGTTAGCTTTTAGTTTGCTCATTTTTACGTATAAAATAAATTATTTACAATAATACATTCATCAAATCAAGATTTAAGTCACTAATAAATCCTTATAAATACCCATAGAAAGCTACGTGCATGTTATCCAGCAAAAGCAAGTCTCTTCTCTTTCCTCTTTTACACGCTCATTCGCCATAGCTCTGGACTTGAAATCCTTCAGGGAAAAACCAATATGGCCATGAATGTCTCCTCCACAGCTTTCCTTATCCCAGCTGCCGCAGCTACCTCAACCTCCATTACCAACACCATCAAAGCTCTACTTGTCACCCTCTTTATCTCCGTTGTTAGTACAGTTATAAAACTTCAAAGGAGAGCTGCTTTTAAAAAAACAAGCCAAAATCTCCCTCTACCTCCCGGCCCAAAACCCTGGCCATTCGTCGGAAGTATACCGGAAATGATCCGGTATAGACCGACTTTCCGGTGGGTTGATCAACTCATGAAAGAAATGAATACCGATATTTGTCTTATTCGTTTCGCAAGAACTAATGTTATTCCTGTCAATTGTCCGATTATTGCACGTGAACTGCTCAAGAAAAACGATGCCATTTTCTCTAACAGGCCAATGATTCTTTCTGCTAAAGAAATGAGTGGTGGTTATCAAACTACCATTGTCGTCCCTAACAATGATCAGTGGAAGAAAATGAGAAAAATATTAACTTCAGAAATTATTTCACCTGCTAGACATAAGTGGCTGCATGACAAAAGAGCAGAAGAAGCTGATAATCTTGTATTTTATATCCATAACCAGTACAAGGCCAACAAAAATGTCAATCTGCGTCTTGTTGCAAGGCATTATTGCGGAAATGTGATAAGAAAAATGGTGTTCAATAAAAGACACTTTGGTGAAGCAACGCCAGATGGCGGACCAGGACGCATGGAGATAGAACACGTGGACTCAGTTTTTGCCGTTTTGAAATACATATACGCATTTTGTATTTCTGATTTCATGCCTTTCTTGCTAGGGCTTGATCTTGATGGACAGGAAAAATTTGTTCTTGAAGCTAATAAGACTTTAAGGGCCTTTCATAATCCTCTTATAGATGAAAGGATTGAACTGTGGAGGAGTGGTCAAAGGAAGGAAACGCAAGATTTGCTGGATGTTTTTATTACTCTTCAGGATTCTGATGGAAAGCCATTGCTGACACCTGACGAGATCAAGAGTCAAGTCGCCGTAAGACCTCAAATCCTATATATTTACAAGCTTAAATATTTCCTGATTCAAGATATTTTGCTTCCATTTCATGCTTACTCTAAGTCCCATGAATTTCAATATAAAATAAGATGAAATGAAAAGACCCTCGATAGAACATAAATCTTACAAATTCAAGAAATAATAAGTATGATATTTTTATTTGAAAAAAAATAAATACATGTACAGATACTCACAAAATTCTGTATTACAAAAATTTTGCAGGAAGTTATGATAGCAACAATAGATAACCCTTCAAACGCAGTGGAATGGGCCATGGGAGAATTGCTAAACCAACCAGAACTTCTCAAGAAAGCAACAGAAGAAATAGACAGGGTGGTCGGAAAAGACAGACTTGTCCAAGAATCAGACATCCCTGATCTTAACTATGTCAAGGCATGTGCAAGAGAAGCTTTTAGGCTTCATCCCGTAGCCTACTTCAACCCACCTCATGTTGCTATGCAGGACACTGAGATTTGCGGCTATTTTATCCCTGAAGGTAGCTGGGCCATGCTTAGCCGTTATGGGCTGGGCCGAAACCCAAAGACATGGCCCAATCCACTCAAGTACGACCCTGAACGCCATTTGAATGAGGGAGAAGTGGTTTTGACCGAACACAATTTGAGATTCATATCATTTAGCACGGGAAGGCGCGGTTGCGTCGCGGCTTTACTCGGAACTTGCATGACTACTATGTTATTGGCAAGAATGCTTCAATGCTTTACTTGGAGTTTGGCGGAAAATGTCGAAAGGATTGATCTTTCGGAAGGTGTCGACGAGCTTTTTCCGGCCAATCCCGTGGTGGCTTTTCCTAAGCCACGTTTGGCTCCTCATCTTTATTCAACTTCGCCATGAATGGATGAATTCAAGGATTTTAAGTTATTAATTAATTCAGAATACTTTGATATCCGAAATAAATAAATAAAATCCGACTTTCATGGTTATTATGTAATTAGAAGGTGAAATTTATGTGTAGAAGTTGCTGTGGCGGTGGCTTTATTGGGAGTATCTTTACAAATCTTTTGTATTTATTTCATCAATGGCTTGCAATTAATTTTTCATCAAGTAATTTGCTATTATTTAAAAAAAAAAATCTTTCTTTCATTTCTTTTAATTAAAGTAGGCTTGCAACTTGATAATCTTGAATGCGACTACAGTGTTATTGGATTAACCAACCCCTTTGCACACAACAAGGAAAAAAATGCAGCAAAATAAAATTAAAGTAAAGTCAGTCACAGAACATTAGAATAACAGAAATAAAAATACAGTGTGAAAACATGAAAAAAACAACTTATATTGAAGGTAAAGACAGAATTACCTTTTGTTTGTCACTCATAAAGCAGAAACTATGATCATGTCACTCATAAAGCAGAAATTATGATCATTTATGAGCTTCAAGTCTTCCTTCAAATGCTCTAAAAACCAACCCCATGTCTCCATAGATTCATTTTTTACACAGCATAAGCTAATGGAAAAATGCAGTCATTTGGATCAATTGACACAACAGACAATAGTTGACCCCATATAATTTCCCTTCAACCAGTATCCATCTAAACATATAAGCCTCCTACAATAATTCTTAAATGCAACTTTCAATGCATTGAGATGAATATAAACACTCTTAAAAACATCCTCATCTACCTTAAAATGAACTGAAGAATCCAGGTTGGTAGCTGAGAGCTCCAACCTATAATCATGGAGCTTAGCATACTGCTAACTCTCATCACCATGTAACACTGCCATTGCCTTCTCCCTAGCCCTCCATGGCTTCATCATCCCAATTGGGTACCCATCATCTCTTTTGACTTTATTTATAAAATATATTAACTCTCATGTGGATTAGCCCTAAAATCCTCTAAGTACATACTAATCAATCTAATTGCTGTGAGATGAAAATTTCTAAACACTTAAGTACATGTGTGTTTAGATGCAAAACTTTTAATTTAAAAAGCACATGTGTGTGTGAGATAATTATTTTTATTTAATTATTCTCCATTCAAGAGCTATGAAATTACAGTGATATAAGGCTGCCTCACAGATTTTAGCATTGTTGAGGACAAATTAGAATCATTTTTTCTACTTCTTTCTGTATGCAAAGAAGAGAAATCTACAGACACCAAGAAATAGTTTCATTATACAAACTGTAACTATATAAATTTAACATGAAACAAAAAGGAAAAGCGAGAAAAATCAAACATGAGCAGCCAAACTCGTATGAGATCACAGAGCATTTTCTTCTCTTTTTCTTTTCTTTTTTAAGTACATGATTGCTACATAGAAAGGAAAGGAAATATCAAAACTGACCCCCCCAAAAAAAGGGTACTATATGCTTCAACAAATGCTGTAGATAATTCTGCAACATCATCTTCCGCCAGATAGCTCAATGGCGTCCTGGTTATATAATGAATCTTCTCCCCAGTCAAATCTTCTTTGCAGCCTTTCATATTCTTGCCTGCGTGTAACCTCAATATGCTGCCACTCTTCCCATCTCTCAGCCAGACCCTCTCCTTCTAACATCCGTACCACCTCTGACATTGCTGGACGATCCTCGGGCGATGCTTGGGTACAGAGTAATGCAACCTGGATCATCATCTCCACCTCCTGAATATTATAATTTTTATTAAGGTTGCGGTCTACAATGGCATCCAGTCTTTTTTCCCTCTCCAGCTTCTTGACCTTCAGAAGCAAATTTTAGACTAGTATAAATAACTTTGTAAGCGTAGGTAGCAAGTAGAGAAAATACAAGCAAAATAATAATGCATTCTCATGCTCATAGTTATCTCACATGGTCAAGCAATAAGACATCGTCCTCCTCTTCCAAACGCGAAAAGTCAATTGCTCGTTGACCCGTTACAAGCTCTAGAAGCATAATACCATAACCAAAGACATCTGTTCTCTCAGATGATTTCCCAGTAGATAAATACTCTGGAGCAATGTGGCCCATCGTCCCACGAACTTGAGTTGTCACATTAGTCTTCCTCACATCCACCAACTTCGCCAGGCCAAAGTCACCAACAACTGCTTCAAAATCTTCATCCAATAGTACGTTGGCAGCCTTCACATCCCGATGAATAATCTTAGGATTGCAATGTTCATGAAGGTATTCAAGTCCACGTGCTGCACCTAAGGCCACCCTTTTTCTTGTTGCCCAGTCTAAAACAGGCTCCTCAGGTTTACGTTCTGCACCCAAGATTAAAACAAGTCAACCTAACACCAAAGGCTGTTATCAATTTTATTGGACATGATTGTACAATATGTATAACCTCTGTCCCGCTACAAGTGTTGTTTAACTAGTTTTTTTTTTATATCCCACTTCATTTGTCAATTTAGAAAATTAAGGAAGCCTTAATTACTTGTTTCAACCTTTACCCTAGATTTTTGGTATTTCCCCTAATTAAGCATTAATTATTTATAGAGTTGATGCAATATGTATTCAATTACAACTAAAGGTTGTTTAATGATTTTCTTAATCCTTGTGTAATTATCTCAAATGACACTTGGGACAGAGGTAATATATATTATTGTCAATGTCCTATTATAAATTACATGTGGAAGAGGTGCACAAGGTCCATAGGAATCATATTCCTTAAGAATTCGATGATACTATGCATACTGGGGTTTGCTGATCCTTGCCAATATAGATCAGTGATATAACTATTTTCATGATCAGAACACAGCCTATATTTCCTATTCAAATAGAAAATTCTTAGTAAACGTAGCGTACCATGTTAATTGCAGACAAAGCCTATCCAAATGACACGTGTTGTTAAATGATAATTAAAAATCAAATATTAACATTCAGCTGAATGATAAATTCACAAGTTCGGCATGGATGGGTTTGAAATTCACCATCTTTCAATAACTATCTAATTTATTAGGTTTAGCATACAGCTTCCATAGTTGACAGTCTAAATAAAGTTTTCTCATTCAAGCATCCAACTGCCTCTTGTCCTCCGCCGTGTCCCAAATAATATGGATTTATACTTGCCTAATCTCTGTAATAATGAAAATCTAGCACAACATACGAAGTTGACAGGGAATATACAGCCTACTCCAAAATTATCTATTCAGCAGCCAGAAACTTTTTGAAGTTATGGAGTGTAGTACAAAGCATAGTGATGGCAGACGACTTTCTAATGCCAATTTAGTATAGCTTCTCCTATGCACCTTTGAAAAGTATTTTATCAAATTTGAATCATTCTGAATTTTAATAACAGCGATCTAGCTGAACTATTCTTTTATCCATTCTGGAATAGACCTAAACAGGCATGTCAAATGGTATGCAATCAGTTGTTCTTATTTTGCCAGATACAGAAAATCTACCTACCCCTCTAAAAGCATAAATAACCTTGATAAAATTCTATCCTTTAGAAACCATACATGCACCTTTTGATGCATAAGGTTCAACACAAATTGTGAAAACAAAAAAATATCAATGTGAAGATTCCCTCCCTCATTTGACCAGCTATTACATAAACATTGATCAATATCTTCGGCGCATGCTTACAGGAATATATAAAATTAGCAACATCTACAATGCAGAAAATGCCGATGAATGAAAGAGCAAATTGTTAGTTGCTTCCATTTAAATATAAGACGAACAGATAAAAAGGTAATACCTCTTAGACGATATGCCACACTTAAATTCGGCATAAATGGATAAACTAAAAGGCGTTCTGATGGTGTTGTGCAAAAACCTATCAGCCGTAGTAGATTCCTGTGAACAGCTACACTTATCATCTCAACCTCACGTTGGAAAGCTGCATCTCCTCCTGGACTTTCAAAATCAGTTAAACGCTTAACAGCTACTTTTGTGTTGTCTTGAAGCACTCCTTTATAAACTTTTCCAAAACCTCCCTGTCCAAGTATGTTTTTCTCGTTGAAGTTGTCCGTAGCCAACTGTAATTCCCGATATGCAAACCTTTTCAATTGACCAAAAGCAATTCTTCTGTCAACTTCACCTGAGCACAAGAAAGGTTTCAAACAAAAAGTGTGTATTAATAGATTGATCATCTGGTTACCGTTCAAGATTGAGTCTCTCTACCAGGTCTTCTGCCTGTAGCTTCAACAAGAGTGAACATGTGGTTCAGTTTTATATTTTTTAAATTCTCCTAGAGGGTTACATGTCATGTCTAGAGAAAGCTAATTATAAGGAAATTCAAACCAAATCCAGCAAAAATAATGTTAGGAATTTATACAATCCATTAATGTCCGAAAAATAGCTGAATCCAATTACATGTAGGTGATCAGTGACGCAATACTATCAGCACATCATAATGGCTTGGAAAAGTACCCTTAAGCTTAGTTTGAGAGGGATAATTAAGATGGAGAGTGAAGAATAGGAAGAACTTTAGTTTGTGACAAAAACAAAGACCATGCAGGTATAGGAGGTGGTGGTCCTAACCGGGGCATCAAAATTGGCTTTACTTGTCTAAAAGATAAGATATGAGGGGCTGAATAGGTTGAAATAAAAATTTAGGGGCTTAGTACGCTTTTCCATTGAAATTACAGTATCAACAGACAGCCATTAGTTTCTATATACTGAGAAGTAGCTCAAACCTGGAACATCTACAAATACTTCACGTTTGTAACCTTTGTGTCTACCCTTGCAAATGAAAAACAGCAAGCCTCCGAAAAGAAGAATAATTACAATTCCTCCAATGATTCCCACTATAATACCAATCTTTGGCTTATTTGAAGAACCTGTCAATAAAGAGAAGGATGAGAATAAGTATCTCATTGTAGTTCAATTGCTCCCTGAGAAATCAAAATTTGCTAAAATCTAATTACCTGAATCACTATTATTAGATTCACAGGGTCGTTGAGAAGTTGCACCGCAATTCAAGTGATTTCCAGTGAAACTGAAATAAGTGAGCCCAAAATTTGTAATCAATGCCATATTCACAAACAAACACAGAATACATAGGCAGAAAAAAGAACATAAAAGAAAATAACAATTCACAGGTGGTCACACTGTGCATGCCTAAAAGAAAAGGCAGTAATTAATATCTTTACTGCTGATCATACTTGTATGTTTGAATTTGGAATAGATGCTCAGGAATTTGACCGCTGAGATTATTTGAATCAAGAAGACTGCAAAGAAAATTTCAACCATGCCATCAGAAACTTTAAAGCTTCCAAAGAACATAAGCATATTCTCTTGACATTCAATCCTAAAGAAAATGTAAGATCTTGTAAAGCTGCCAGTAATAAAACTGCTGGGACAAGTTGTCCACAATTCAATGTGAAAGCAAACCAAGTGACTACAAGTAGAATCATTTAAATATCATAGGAATTATGTAAATTTATCCCTTACATATTGATCAAATTTGGAAGACCAGAAAGTGATTCGGGGATAGCTCCAGTGAGATTGTTTTGACTCAATGTCCTGTTTATATAATAAGAAAATCAAACTTATAACGATGAATGTACAGACGATGCCATAAAGCTCAAGATTTAGGTAAAAAGTTGATTATGTCACTTACAAAAATTGAAGCCTTCTAAGATTGCCAAGGGAAGATGGTATTTCACCACTTAAACGATTATTTCCCAAATCTAAACTCGATAATTTTGACAAATTCCCAAACTCCTTTGGTATCTCACCGGTTATGCCATTTCCTTTCAATGTTCTGTGATTAGTGCACCCAATATAAGTTAGCATTGTAGTTGTGAAACAACTTGCTTGAATAGCATTTCCAATTATGAGACCCAACCAAAGGCGACTAACTGAAAGCACTACAAATGATGAACAAAATAGCTGGGCAACCATGCAATGACCACAGAATATTTGTAAGAAAATATTTCAAAAGAAAAAATACGAAACTAAGAAAAACTTCAAGTTGCAATATGACCAGAGTCTTTACAACTGCAGGAAAAAGTTACCACACCTTTACTATTAGACTCATAAAATCAAATGTGCCAAGTATATAAGAGCAAAAAAACTAAGACTATTTGCTGATTGTTACAGGAAACTGTATACATACAGAGTAGTCAGATTTGTCAGGACACCAATTTTAGGAGACAAGTATCCAGAACAGTTCATGCCAGACAACGTCCTGCAAGAAAGTGGAATGTATAAGCAAATCCCATGTACATACGAGTTATGAAACTAAAATCCAACATACTGCATCAATGATGAATCATGTTATCAGGTCATGCAGCAAAGCAGGAAAGGTAAAATTAATTCAACAGACTCACACAGAAGTGACATGATAATTAGCATCACAGATGACATTTGACCAGGTGCACGGATTAACTTGATTTGGGTTCCAATCTGTCAATAGATTGGCTGGAGGATCAATCGAAGTCTTCAATGCAAATAGAGCATCTCCTGAAACCACAGAGATGAATATTCACCATCGAATCAACGTGAGCATCTCAGAATTATTCAATAAGAACTGGAAATCTAAACTTCATTCTTGAAAGGGCTGTGCAGAAAACAATAAGACATTTAAAAAGAAAAAAAAAAAGAGCATATTGATTAATATATTTTATTAATTCTATTCTCATTATATGTTCGTCATATCCATCTAAGCATTAACTTGACTTCAACAGAGGAAAAGTGGGAGGAGAAAGAATAGACCAAACACATTAGAGATGGTCAAACAGAGATCCAAACACCAATATTATTGGTATGACAGAAAACAGTTTAATTTATCCACGATATTCAACTCAACTAAGCACCAATTCAATTTTAGTTAGGATCCACAGATCTTTTTCCTCCGTTCAACCTTATATAAGGCCATAGCAATGTTCATGACACAAATTGCAAACCTGTAAAATGTCCAGTATAAAAATAAAAAACCTTATGCATTCAACTCAATTTGAGGCTATATTCTTTTACCAGATCAATCTAACTTTCCCTTTTCCACCTAACCACTCAAGTCCACATGCATCCTAATACCAATGCATCCTTAGTTCCATACTGATCATACCATCTTAATTCTACTTGTCTTTGTGAGTGCTTGAGCTTCCACCAAATATAGCTATCTCAGCACCTCATATCCAGACAGTCCTTATACTCCTGTAGATAATGTTTTCAACATACTCATTTCAAAGATGTTCATTTCCTCAGAATGTCCTTGCCAATACCCACCATGTAGTAGCTAAAGTGCAATGCCCAGGCACGAGAGACATTTGGTACCCCAAAAAAAACAGGAGTAAACTTTGCAAGAAATATTCAAATCAAGAACAAAAATAACAGATCTATATATTGCCACTATCCCACCAAATTAACAACAGTTAAAAAAATCTTTAAAATATCAATCTAAACTTTAGCTATATAACCATTGAAAAGAACATAAAAAAATTAACATAATTCACCAGAAACATAAATCTTCACACAACTTGTTTTATTCACAACACTTGGAGCACTCTAAAATGCATTGCTATTAACAAGGAATATTCTGATTCACAACACTACTTTTCCAAAACTGTAACATAAGTAGCAAGTAGTTTTACGACCTGTTTTGACATAAAAAGGTATTCTTCTCTTGTCAAGGTACGATGTGTAAGTTACCTAGAAATTTTTTAATGTTCATACTTCATAAAAGTTGAAAAAATGAATATAGCACAACCTAGCACCAATAGCAACTGTTAAACTTTAGCCAGAACACTTTGATATAGCAAAACCATAACCATAGCTATAACCATATTTTAAAACCTATTTCTTCCCGTTATATTCTCCATGATCCCCCTTGTGAGAAACAGAGCCTTCATAATCAATCTCCCAGGCTCAAATCAAACTGAGTTTTAGGTATCATTACATCATAGCTTAAACTATCTCAATCACTCATTTCCAAGCTATATGGTATGCCTCAAAGATTGGTAAACTCTTTGTACATAATCTTTTTTCTCATATATAAGAACAAAAACGCTCTTTCTCCAGTTATCAATCATCTTATTGTTTGTAGTTTAGCCAATCATATTGTCCCCAGCTACCCCAAGGTCTCACTGGTTATAAGGAATCAAAGAGTTGGAATGGGAATAAAACTCATATTCCTAATAATTTCAGTGTTTGGTAGAGAAAAGTGACACGGAACAATATCAGTAATAAATTTTACTTATTATTGGACTTTCCTATATAGAGGAGTTGGTTTCAGTTGGCTATTATCGTGGGAATTGAAAAGAAAAGAAGAAACAGTTGACAAGAATGAAAAAGGTGGGGGGTTTAACTCAAAATAGAAGAAAGAAAAAACTTTCATCTATATAATCATTGTGTGCAAATGATGAATTATCCTCAGTAAAGCTTCTTTTCTTAGTTGTGCAAAAGCCCCTCTATCTCTATCCTTCAAAACACTAGACCATTATTATTGTTAGAATATATTGTAGACATGTGAGAATATTTTGTATTGATTGTACAATATCCTATTAGAGTTGGGAATCCTATTAGAGCTAGGATGTGCTAATTCTTGGTGTATTTAAACCTAATGTGCTTGAAGGAATAATCAAGCAAAAACTTCAAATCCTCTCTTTATTCTCAATTATTACAACAGTGCAATTGAACCAAGCAAACTGCATCCTAAGGCAAACTTTACCTACAAGGTCAGGGTTTGAAACTTAGCGTCGCCACTATTGGGAAGGTTTATCTTAATACTCCCTCACCCCGAGCGTGGAAACATGTGTATGAACTAGAAAGGAGGGAATTGAATCAAGAGAATAGCAACTTGATCTTCAATTTATTTTTAGGTTTCATGTCTAGCACTTTTGCGTCTAAGGAAATCTATCACCTAAAATAAGCATTATCTAGTCAAATGACTCAATAATTATGTCAAAATAATTTCAAAAAGTGAAATAGATTGAGATTTACCAGATTATGATTCATTTTGTCTATTAATTTCCTAGCAGTGTCAAAATTATACGTCAAGTGAACATGGAACAACATTAAAAATGAGAATAGTTACTACTCCAAACCTATCAGATATGGACCATTATACCTTGCAAATCAGACAACACAAAAGAATGCAAGCATGCTAGCAGAAAAGCTCCAAAAACCAGCTCCATCTTCAATGACATCAACTCAAGTGATCAAAGCATGAAAACACATGAGCCCGAATGAAGATATAAGTGAAGTCCATCTGTAAGAAGAAGGGGAAAAAAAAACCACTTTGACTTATAAATATCCATTGATAAATTGGAAGAAAATAATATGGACACAAAAATGGTAAAAAGAACTAGTTGCAAGACAAAAAAAAGAAGTAAACATGTTAGTGGTTGCTGCATGCACATTCATGTTTGCTGATAGCATTCTCGAGAGCCATTATATGTTTCAAAGTGACAAACAAAACGATATAAAAGCTTTTTGCTACTTCCATATGGATTTTTAAATCCATGGATTTGAATTTGAGTTTCTAGTTCCAATTGTCTAAGTAAAGATTTTAACCTGTAGTGAAAGAGGAAAGAAAAATGCTTTAGCCAAATCTTGTAGAACATACTTGAAACACCCTTCGCATTAGGTATTTCAAACTCATCATCAAACAAATTTACAAACCTAATTTCCCATCGTGGATCTGGACAATCAAAGAAAATTGCAAAAATTTATGCATAAACAATCACATTCAAGCAATTTAAACTAAAATACCCAACCCAAACACTCTCATTTCCCATCTCAAAATTTTCAAATAAAAAAAAAAAAAAAAGAAAAAGAAAACCCATTGCCAGCATTTCGTTTTTAGGCTATTTTCCTATCAAAGTACTGGTTAGTTGGCAAATGTATTGCATATAAATCCTGTATGCTATTCCATGTTTCTTTAACTCAGTCTCACCAAGCAATCATTGTTTTAAAAAGCAGACTAACATCAATTGTGGACAGTTGAAAATTCTGAATTTAAGGGGAAAAAAATGTGTGATTCAGTCAGTACAATGATAAGATATGGATCCTCGTGCTTTCAAGAGGAGTTGACCGAGAAGGTTGCATGTAAGTCGATGAGTTTACCATACTGACATGGTTAGTACTGATGGAATTCAACAAGTTTCATAGGAAATCCAAGTAAACTATAATTAGAATCAAATCCTCCTCTACTTTCTGCGGAAAACGCAAAGCCTCGTCCCAGAACAACTCTAAAGCACCCCTTAGTTTAAATTAGCACTTAATATCAAAAAAACAAAAACAAAAACAAAAAAAACAAAAAAAAAAAAAAAAACAGAAAAACAAAAACAAACCGCAAAATATAAATCAACGGCAGCACCGCACAAACTAAAGAAAAACAGAACTCACAACAAGAAAAGGAGCAAAAGAAATAAAGCTTTAATGGGCAATTTTAAGTCATCCCAATCCATCTACTCGGTAAGTGAACAAAATTCTTTCACTAATCTCCACATTTTCTCAGGAATCAAATACTGCTGCAAGTATCAAAATTGAAATCGAAAAAAAAAAACAAACCAAGCCCAGAAACCCAAAATAAAAAAATAAAAAAAGGTAAAAATCATTTAATAGACGAATAAAGAAGAATCTGAAGAATCAAGAAGGTACCTTTTTTAGAGAAGAATCAAGCTGGAGAAGAAAGAAAAGGAATACCCATATGGCAAAAGTGTTGAATAAGTTGGATTGAATCAAAGCTGAGGCTTTTTTGAGAGATTGAGCTGTCTAGTCAAGGTAAGTAAAAAAGGCTTCTTTGCTTCACCGGGTCTGTGTGAATACTGTTGTCTCTTCCTGTGCTTTATGAATTTAACAGTCCAAAATCTGAAACAGAATGTTTTTGTCTCTCTCTCTCTCTTGCTTTCTGTTTTCCTTCCGTTTCTTTGATCTCATTTTTGCTGTCTATAATTAATTTATGGGCATAGTGTTAATGTAAATTTGAAGAAAACTTTTGGAATTATTACTTCCTTGCTGTGGACTGAGAGAAATGGAGAACGGCGTGGTCTTAAATCATGAAGTTACTGAATTATAATTCTACTTCCATTCAAACTAATTCCTTTGACTGCGAGTGTAACTGTGTATTATTGAGAAAATAGGAGATTTGCTTTATATAAAAAAAAAATTAATCTTGAAATTATAGTTAAATTAATACATAAAAAATTTTGGTTTTTAAAAATTAATCTATTAACATCTTCATCTTTCCGCTTTCGATGGAAAGACAAAATATAAATTATTTAACGATATATGTTTAAACTTTTAAATTTCAATTTAAATTTTTTTATTTCTTTGCATTGATTAATTTATATTACTAATAAATTATGAAATTAGTTTATATCGAATACCAATTCAACAATAATTTCATATTAATTAGACAAATTATATAATTATTTTATAAAAAATTCAAATATTAAAGATTTATGTAAAATTAAATTAATATATATGTGTATAGATGGTATGTGAAAAAAGCTAATAAAATGTGCTCTGATTGGTCTTTTCACTTATGTGAGAAGTGAGATCTCTCGAATTCAAATCCTCTCAATCACAGTTGATTTTACCAATTTAATGAATTTAGAGAGAACTACATTTATTGTATAGTTCTCGGTTCTATTTCGTCCAATTGAGTCTCTCAATAAATCGAAAAAGTGATATGTAAGAAAAACTATAATATTTTTAGTAATAAATGTAAAAATAAATCAAAATATAAATTCTACATTTATAAATTGCTTATTTGATGTCTTATTGAATATATAATCCATTTTTAAACCATCCTAAGTATAAATATATAAAAAATTAATTTAAAAACTTTTAATAGCTACTTAAAATCATAGGTATTTATGGTTTTTATAGTTTGTAATAATTCACCTTTTTTATTTTTCTTTTTGAAAATAAATTTATTTCTCATATTTAGTCTAATGTTAATCTTTTTTTCTTATTAATTGAATGAACGACAAAGTTTAATTTCTCCCCTTTCAAATGGTCCAAACCACCAAATCGAACCAAACCAAATTAAGCCACCATTTTAGGTTTGATTTAATTTTGTATTCAAACCGAATCAAATCGATCCACAAAAAACTCTACAATTTATATTTGTGGACAAAGAGAATAACTCCTAATAATTTATTGATATTTATTTTGTATTAGCTAAGTTTTACAACTTCTTGCATTGATACATATTTATAATTTGCTTTCTAGATTTTCAACATTTCCTATCTTAAGAAATGGTTTTGAATGGTTGGTATAATTATAGGGTTATTACACGTGTTGTTTTGGATTTATAATTTTATGAGATATTATTTAATAACTTTGAATTTTTTTTTTTTGTATTTTGTTTTGATGAATATTGGAGTTTTATTAGGTTTTTTTATTTAAGATATCCGAATTAAGTTGGTTGCATGTGACAAACCTATTGATTTAGTTTAGCATTTAGGTAAAATAGATTTTTTCAAAATATGCTATAAGGGTAATAAAATTTAATTTTTTCTTGATAAAAAACATTTATTGACATTATTCATAAGTAAGCAAGACATACACATAATTAAAATTCGAAAGTCAAGATTTTAGAAATAACGATTTATAAGCGTTAATATGATTTGTCAATCGATAATATATATATTAATCTCATATTGATTACATATTAAATTTACAAAAGGCATATAAAGATAAAAAAAACTAGCTAACTAATCGGTTAGTATTAATTTTTTAATATTGGTTCACCAAACCTAATTAATACACATTACACATTTTCACCTCATCTCTTATCCAATTCATTTTTATCCTTTCAACTTATAATATGGTATCAAAATAGGTACACAAATGACATATAGAGATGGGAAGCTAACATTCTAATTGGTTAAGACTAAACTTTTATGTTAGTTGACCAAAATAAGTCTATATTACACATTTTCACCTTATATGTCCTAACTTTTTATCCAATTCAATTTTACCTTTCAACCTCTAATAATATTTTTAATTTTCACTTCATACATATAATTGTTAATCAAATTCAAAAATAATTCCTCTACCCTTTCAACTTCTAATGATATCCGATTGACTTTCTCATTTATGTGGTGAGCGAAATGTCATAAGTTCGAGTCCTCTCGATCATAAGTGTTTTTACAAATTTGGTGAGTTTAGAGGAAGGTCACCCTCTATTGTGTAATTTGTAGTATTATTTCGGAGTATTAAACCTTCCAATGAAAAAAAAAAATTGTACAAATCTATCTATAATATATATAAAAGGAAAGGACTACTCCTTTTTGTGTAGCCTATAATATTATTTCTATCTATTGAGCTTCTTATGTATTAAAAAAAATGAAAATGAGTGAGATGAAGATTTTGATTGCTAAAAAAACCTATATTAAATTTATAGATTGATAAAATATTATTAAATATTTTAATTTTTATTGATCGAGGAAATATAAGTAATTTAATCTTGATTAGTTGTATTATTTTCTTATTCAAATATAATTCTGTTAGGTAATATAAGAAATTATTTTATATATTAGATAAGATATATTATATAATATTTTTAAGGATTTTAATTTTATTAGTTGAATTAAAAAATAAATAATGTATATATTAAATATGATAAGATTTAAATGATTTTAATTTTATTTTGATTAAAATAAAAACTAACATGATTTTATTTTAATTTTATTCTAATTTATAATTAAATTGAATTAAAAATTTTAATTAATATAAAACTTCTTAATTAGAGACTAAGAACTTATTTTACAAAGATCTAAATTACAATTTTTTTTTTAGAAAGCAAGATTTAAATTACAATTTGAAAATTGTTTACTAAAACATTTTATTATATTAACTAAAATATTTTCTATTTATATCCTAATTATAAAAACTTTATTTATTATAATTTTTCTACATTAAATTTAGGTTATATTATCGTGCACTATATAAGCTTATATTTATTTATTATTATATAATTCTATACTTTTCTTTGTATTTATTTATTGCTTTCGAGTTTTTGAGATTTCCTTTTCTTATTCAGTTGATTTTTCGGACCACGTGGATGGGTTTCGTTTTGTCGGCACAATATTTCATAGCACTAGAAACAATTTCAATAACACGTCGGAGTTCAGCTGATGAAGTAAATATTCATAGTTATTTTTAATATTTAATTTATCTGTGTGATTTGCGGATTGTATATTTTTTTTATTTTTTAATTAAATTGAATGTAATTTTTAATAAAATTATTTTAATTTATATTTATATTACTTTAATTTGAATAATTTCTTTATATGCTTTTAATTAAATGATAAAAGATAAAATTATATATATATATATTTAAAATTTTAATTAAATTAACTCTAGAAAAATTATATTAAATGAATAAAAGATGGCGGCATAATGTAAGGTTCAGCTCCTTTTATGAGTTGCATGTCATGTCAGCAGGAAATTAGAAAATTCATTTCAAATTAATAAAGTGCTAATTTTTTATAAAATAAATTATTATTATTTTTTTTAGTTCACATTGTATTTTTTCATAAGGTATATTATATTATTTTTTTTCTTTTACACGTGTGTTGATAGTCGAATTGAAAATAGAAAATAATAGCAGTATTAAACATTTGGATAAGTGGAGGCTAGAAAATGGAGTGCACAAGAAATCAAGTGTTTTGCTAAAATAATAATAAAAATAAAAATAAAAATAAAATAGCTGTTACGTACCTAACCTTAGCCTTTGGAGCAAAATGGACGACTTGTAGAGTCCGTCCAATTTGCTTTTTTTACTTACTTTTTTTTTTATATATATATTTATAGGAAAAGTTCATAAATAAGTTAGGCTCCACTTTGACTTTTATTTTTCTAATTTAAGAGTGAAAAAAGGAAATTAATGGTTTGTTAGATTATAAAAATAATGTTAAAAATGGCATAGAAAACTTTAAAGAATTCTGGACCAAATCTATTTATGTGGTATCATATCGTCAAATTTCACCATTTATTAAATTTTTAATGTTTTTTAATTTAATTATCTAATTAAAAAATTACATTATAAAGTTTTTCATTTTTTATTTAATAATTACAAGCCATATAATAATTTTCATCCATTAATAAAAATCTATTCGGTTTCTTTTTTTTATAATTAATAATCCAAATAATAATTTTTAAATTAATAATAGAATCTGATTATTTTTTTCAATAGCTAATTACCAGACTTATTTAATATTTAATAATCCCTTTTGAGTACTATATCTATTTTATTTGTCATTCAAATTTTTTTTATCTCTTTTTTAAATTTCAAATTTTTTTATTGCGATAAGAATTGATATTTTGAGCAAAACACATTTTATGGTGCCTAAATTGTTAAAAATACTTTAAATTTTGCCGACAATTTTAGCTAAATTCAAATTTATTTTCCTTGCACCCTGAACTTTTATTTTAGTTATAATAGCACTCTAATTTCAAATTATATCAAATTTAATAAATAAAATATTATTTTTATGAAAACCCTATTTAACCTTTTTCTCTCAAATTAGATTAATAAATAAATATTTATGTTTATTTGTTAAATATTAAAATAAAAAACAATATATTCATCTTAAAAATAAAGTACTTTTATCCATTTATATAATATTAATGATAAATAATGATTTTCTAAAAGTAAAATGACACCATAACAAATAAAATATATTTTTATAAGATATTTAATCTGAGTATAAATGAAATTTTATGCTTAAAAAATAAAAAAGTAAAAAATCTAAACTAATATTTTATGTTTATAAATAACTAAAATTATTATTTTACTTGCCTTTTTATGAATTTAAATTTCTAACCAACATAATTAGTTGGATATTTGTTAAATAGTGAAATTTTAGTTAATTTAACTAGAAAAGAGAGTATAATTCCAAAAAAAATAATATTTTATTTATTAGATTAGATGTGATTTGAAATTAAAGTACTATTGTAATTAAAATTAAAGTTTAAAATACTAAGAGAAAAAAATTGTATTTAGGATACAATTAAAACTACCCTCAAAATTATATTTATTATTTTTAGTTTAGTTAAAGAAGGTGAATTTATTATTTTAAATTTATTAGGGTAAAGTGCTTTTATCATTTTTAAATTTATTGGAATCTTTTTCCTTCTTTAATTTGAAAAGGAGTTCGTATTTTTCAGTAGATGCACGTAATCAACCTCTTATAATATGCACTTTTTTCTTGAGTGCCTACTAAAATAAATGTGTTTAAATTGTATAAAATTTTTTATAAATTAAAAAGGTTATATAGGTTTACCTCATCCAATGAGTCCATGAATTCATCAATTGTACACCAATTAATATTTTCGCTATTTTAAATATGTTAGATGTAATTTTTTTATTTGTATCGAATAATTAAAAAATATTACCAAACTATTTATAGACATTATGAATTTAATTGAAAGTATTTGACATTTAATATTATATAAAATATTTAAATAAATCATATTTTCACTTGTTAATAGTCTCAACACATTTAAAACCGTCATATGCGTAGCATTATATTTTTTATCATCTTTAGGATAAATTCTTTTGTTGCATTTTTTGCGAGATTGACATTGAATAGATTTCATATTTTAAGTTATTTCTCTCTCAAAAAAGGTCAATAAATTTCATATATTAACTGAATGTTATCCTAAATAATAGCCAATTTTAAAAACCTTCAACTAAAATCATAGAATTTATCTATGATTTATTAATTAAAGATGTATAAATTTAATTAATTTTATCTAAAATACTTATTTGAAATGTTCTATTCGCAATTTTTTTAACTCAATTCTAGATAGACAAAAGTACGAATTAAGAAGAGATATTGGGTTCCTAAAACGCTCTGCTAAATTTATCCATTGATAAAAATATCATGAGGGCTTTGATTTTATTGGTTGAAAAATAAAAGTAGTTTGATTTTGATTGATTATATTAACTTCTTATTTAAATCTGAATTTTATTAGACAATTTAATATAATTCTAAATAAGAAATTGTCTAAGTTTAATTTTTGATTCCTTATTGTTAAACTCTCAAAAATTTGGGAGAGATTAATTGTGATTAGCTCGATTTTAGGGTATATTTAGCATATATATAGTGGAGTCTGAATTGTCCGTATCAAATAAGGATTCTGAATCCTGATCTATTACATATTTAGAGTTATTTAACAGTAGTTCCCCGTCAGTTATTTGGTCATTCATGTCCAAATGTAATATTCTTAGACTATTTTTCAGAAGTTATTTTATTCATTTATTTATTATTTTTTACGCAGAAAGTTTTTTATTTCAATGGAAAATAACTTGATAAATAATGACCCATTGACTGTGTTGGTTAAGTTTAAGTAGTAAAGGTTGTGTACGTTAACATGTTGATTTGACAAGATAGGTTTTGTCCTTTAGGATGGAGAAAACTAGACTACTTAGGCCGCTGGTGAACGTGTCCCTTAGGACCGGGAGAATTGGGCTGCTTAAGCCTCAAGAGAGCAAGGCTGCTTAAGCCATTAGAGAGCGAGTCCCTTAATCCTTGGAGAGCTAGGCTACTTAAGCCTAGGGGAGAGCTAGGCTGCTTAAGTCATTGGAGAACGGGTTCTTTAGGATCGGGAGAGCTAGGCTGCTTAAGCCATTAGCGAATGGGGAGAACTGAGCCGCTTAGGCTATTGCCGAATGGGGAGAACTGGGCCGCTTAGGCCATTGGTGAACAAGGAGAACTAGGTCGCTTAAGCCATTAGCGCACGAGGAGAACTGGGCCGCTTAGACCATTGGCAAACGGAAATAATTGAGCCGCTTAGGCCATTGCTGAATGGGGAAAACTAGGCCGCTTAGGCCATTGGTGAACGAGGAGAACTGAGCTGCTTAGGCCATTGGCGAACGGGGAGAACTAAGTCGCTTAGGCCATTGGTGAACAGGAAGAATTGGGCCGCTTGGGCCATTGGCGAACGGGGAGAACTTAACCGCTTAGGCCATTGGCGAACGGGGAGAATTGGGTCGTTTAGGCAATTGGCGAATGGGGAGAACTATGCCGCTTAGGCCATTGGCAAATGGGGAGAACTAGGCCACTTAAGCCATTGGCGAATTGGGAGAACTGAGCCGCTTAGGCCATTGCCGAAGGGGGAGAACTTAGCCGCTTAGGCCATTGCCGAATGGGGAGAACTGGGTCGCTTAGGCCATTGGTGACGAGGAGAATTGGGCCACTTAGGCCATTGGCGAACAGGGAGAACTGTTCCACTTAGGCCATTGGCGAACGAGGAGAATTGGGTAAGCACAATATGCTCGTTTAAGATCGTCAGCATTCCATGTTCTGGGTAGCTCAGCTTCTTCGATTTTTCTCTTTGATCTTTCTTAGTACCTAACTTTATGCTCCTTCCTTTCTCTATTTCCCATGTGACTAGCTCCTCCACTAGCTCAGGATCTGAATCCTCTTTGTGTCTAGAAATATCGAAAGGAGGGTACTCTATGGGTTGATCAGTTGATTCTTTTTTTGGGATCCACATGATTGGTAGGCTCAATGGCAACCCCTTTAGAGCTACTACATATGCTTCTCTTACTGCTCTTTGGTCACCTCTCACAGCCACCAATTCGCCCCTGTCTGAGTAAAATTTCATAGTTAAATATCTGATGTTCGTTACCACTTTGAGCTTATACAAAGCAGGTCTTCACAGTATTGCGTTATATGGAAACTGAATGTCCAATACCATAAATTCCAATTTGAATCTCTTTGAAGCATTTTCACCACCGAGCTCCATATCTATATCAATTGCTCCTGCCACCTGTACTGGCTTGCCTGCTAAACCAACTAGAGGACTTTGAACTGGCTTGAGTTTTGTCGGATTTAATTTAAGGGCTTTGAATACTTCCATGGTCATCATATTAACTGCACTACCTCCATCAACTAGGATTCTTTTCACCAAAAAGTTTTCCAAGACTCCTTCAATTACCAGGACATCATTGTGTGGTGTGCGAATATGTTCTCCATTAATGTAAGAGAACAATATTGGTGATCTTGGGGTAGGCTTATGTTGGGGTATAATGGAGTATATTTCTCGGGCTCTCCGTTTCCTTGCCGAATTGCTGTCACCACCCGTCGAACCACCAAAGATAGTGTGAATGGTCCCCAGAGTTCGATCGCCCCTGTTTGATCTACTGGGTTGTCCCCCTTCTTGTTTGTCGTTTCCCACAAACTGCTTCAGCTCGCCCATCTGTATGAGGCGCTCTATCTCCCTCTTCAATTGCCAGTAGAGATCAATTTCATGACCCACATCCCTGTGGAACTCACAATATTTACTTTTATCTCTATGGCCTACTGCATCTTCCCTCATCTTCTTGGGAAACGAGCATTGGATCTGATCACATTGCTTTCGGATCCAAGGTAAGATCTTTGAGCGAGTTTTGTTCACTAGGGTGAACTCTAAGTCATGTGGAAGCTCGCCTTTCCTTGTGTAAGGAGTTCGGACCGAGTAACTTGTTCTGAGGGGTCGGATGGGCGATCTCCTTCTAGGTAAGTGCCTGACTCTAAGTGGTGAATGTCTTTTAGATTTGAATTTTTCCTCCGGGGTTGACTTATGTTGTTGCTGGACCTCATAAGCTTCATCCAGTTTGGTGTACTTATGAGCACTTGCCATGAGCTCGGCCAAAGTTAGAGGTGGATCAATACTCAGGCTTTCAAACAATCTATTGTACTTGCAAGTCTTAGCCATTGCACTAACAGCTACTTCATCATTCAAGTTCTCTACCTACATAGCTACCTTTTGAAACCTAGCCATAAATTGGCGTAAGGTTTCACCATCTTCTCTCTTTAGGTCCACTGGATCAAATGAAATTTTCTTAGATGGAATGCAAGTTACGAATCGAGCTCAAAATGTCGCGGCTAACTGTGAAAAAGAGTGAATAGACTCCGTTTTAAGTGTCTGATACCACTTTTGTGTAGCACCTTTGAGGTTGATTGAAAAGACTTTACATGTCAAGTCTTCCGAGCTAGTTTGCAGATACATGATGGTTCGAAAAGTGGCTATGTGACTTCTGAGGTCAGTGTAACCATCATATGATTGAAAGTTAGAAAGTTTGAATTTGAGTGAAAAGGCTGCAAACAGTATGGTGGGAAATAAGGGTGAATCCTGGCGAAAACCATAGTCTCCATTCTCCTTTGATTCTTTACACTCCCGCACTATCTCCTTAACTACATCCCTGAGGTTCGCCTCATCCAAAATTTGAGTGTGGCTTACCTCTTGGCCACGGGTATGGGTAGGTTTTGATTCAGCTTCTTGGTACCGATCAGAGAGGGCGTGACCTATATGTCTATTAGTCATTAACTAATGCTATAACATTATATTACTATTTATTTAAATACTAGTTAACATATCTATAATATATATAAATCTATAATCTATCCATCTTTTGTTATATATAAATATGAGAATAAAGAAAAATAATAAGAGTTCTTATATCGATTTTAATAAAAGTTAGAATATCATAAAATAGCATAAGCTCTAGCTAATTCAAAAATTATATTTTTATATCAACGAATATTTAGATGAGCGATCAAGAGTTTTAGCCCGGTGAGATCGGAATAATTGTGGTTAAAACGAAAAAAAGAAAAGAAAAATTATATTTTATTATTTGATCGAATATAATTTTTAAAAATTATTTTTTAAATAAATAAAATATATAATAAAAAGGCATAATTTTCTTTTTTTATATAGTTGTAGAAAAAAATTGTGCGGGTTTTATTTGGAGAGAATATAACATTTCTTTTATGTAATTTTTTGTTAAATTAATTAATTAATTAATTTTAAATTTACAACTTAAAACAATAGAGAAATAAAATACTTGAATAAACTAATTAATTGACTAGTATTAGATCCTATTATGATTTGTTTTATAATTTTTATTTATTGACTTGACTTTTTTTTTCCATCAAAATCAAATTTAATTAAATTATAGCATTTTTAGAGTTATTTTTAAAATTCAAATCGGTAATTTTTTAATATAATTTATTTTTTATTATACATTGAGTTTTTAATAAAAATTTATTATTTATTTGTTCACTATAAATTTAATCTTTCTTTCTTTTACAAAAAGAAAAATTAAATCCTGTATATTTAATAATAATAAAAAAAAACATTAGTACTATAAAAAACATCCTTATTAAATTAATGGATTGACTAAAATATTTTTAAAAATTTTAATTTTATCGATAAAAACAATGATAATTTAATTTTAATTGGTTTAATAAATTTTCTATCTAAATCTAAATTAAAAAAAAAATCAACGAAATAACCTGAGAATATTATATTATATAGGGTCACTTTTACTTACTTTTAATGTAAAAATTAAGGAATGTATTAAATTACTACTTTAAGATAAGATAAGGAAAATGTTACGATTTTAATTTTCAACCAATAAAATTAAAATACCAAATAATATTTTATCCATCTATAAATTTGGGTTCTCCATTCATATATATATATATATATATATATATATACTATTTAAGAGTTTAAGATTTCAAAAGGAAATGCTAAACTTTTTAATATTGGTTTGGGCTTTCGCTCTCAGAGGACAATTAAAAATTTGGGCCCTACAAGGAAATTAATCAAATTCAATTTGTAGTGTATTAATATTTGGATTTATAACGAGTTATATATATAATTTTTAAGAATTTAAAACTTCAAAAGGAAATAACAAATTTTTTATTATTGGTTTAGGCTTTGGCTCCTTAGGGACCGTTAAAAATATGGATTTTAGAAGCAAATTAATCAAATTCAATTGGTAATGTATTAATATTTGTGTGTTATAATGATTTCAGCTTACTTATAATACAAAATGATTTAAGTTATTTCGATTGATTTACTCTCCTCGATATACGTCATTTAGTTAATATATATTTAATCAATGTGAGATTACCTAAATACCCCAACAAGAACCACTTTTTATTTTTTTTACATTGCATTTACATATGTAAGCATAAATTCGTTTACGGCATAAATTCATACTTTAAATAACAAGTGTCATATATCATATTAGCCCATCCTAAATTGTTAGAATAATATTATTAAATAAAAAAATTATATATCTTACCATGTATAATAAAGAACTATAACTCACTTGCTAAAATATCATTACCTTCCAATTTAAACAAGTAGATTTATTAACATAAATGCAAGAGATTATAAAAAATTCAACTTGATATTTTTATTTTTTTATATTAAATTTACATATACAAGTATAAATTCATTTATGGTATAAATTCATATTTTGAATAACAAGTGTCAGATATTATATTGGTCCATCCTAAATCGGTAGAATAAATATTATTAAATAAAGATTATATATCTTACCATTTATAGTAAAGAACTATAACTCACTTGTTAAAATATCATTATTTTCGAATCTAAACGAATAGATTTATTAACATAAATGCAAGAGACTATTAAAAATCAAACTTTATTTTTATTTTTTTATATTAAATTTATATATGTAAGTATAAATTCATTTATGGCATAAATTCATATTTTGAATAACAAGTGTCATATATTATATTGGTCCGTCTTAAATTATTATAATAATATTATTAAATAAAGATTATATATATATTACCATGTATAGTAAAAAACTATAAGTCACTTGCTAAAATATCATTACCTTCCAATTTAAACAAGTAGATTTATTAACATAAATGCAAGACCCCTATTAAAAATCAAACTTGGTTTTGAAAATATCATTTCTCCTTTCATATCTTAACTTAATAATAATAATTATATTTTTTTAGTGGCCCTCAAAAAATTTGGTTGTTTCTTAATATTATTATAATATTATTATAATAATAGCATTACAAATTCACTTTAGAATGGCAAATATCATATTGGTCCTCCCTCAATTGCTAGAATAATACCAATAAACAATAATTAAAAATCTTATTGTATTGCCAAGATATCATTACATTTACATCTAAAATTGTAGATTTGTTAACTAAAATGCAAGAGGCTACTAAAAATCCAACGTAATTTTGAAAATATAATTTGTATTTTCCTATTTTTACCCAAATAATAATATATTTTTTACTAGCCTCACATAAATTTAAGTATAATATATGTTATTTATCGCAGATAAAAATTGCCTATATTAGATCTATCGTCACCAAATAAATTTGTAAATATATTTTTTTAAATTCTTATTTTTACCTTTTTTTAGTAATGGTTAAAAATATTTTTATTTGAACTAACAAATCATTTTTAATTGACTTAGTGTATAAATGGCTCTATATGCTGAATGTAGATAACTCTGCTTAAATTATAGCATATTATATATATATATATATATATATATTAATATGGTTTAAGCTTTGGATCGTTTGAGGAACAATTTTTTTTTTCTTACATCACATTTGCATATATAAATATAAATTCACATCTTAGCATATACCACATTTGTACACCCCAAATTGTTAGAATAATATCATTCAATAATAATTAAATATGTTACTTTATATGGCAAAGAACTATACCTCACTTACCAAAATACAATTACTTTCCAATCTAAACAATTAGATATGTTAATTTTTTTTTTTTCAAAACTTCTAAATTATTAGATATGTTTTTTTTTTAAAAAAAAAACTTGATAATTTATTAATAATGAATTAAATTGAGCACACTATAATATTCTTATAAGAATAAGAAATAAAAATATAAAAAATTGAAATCTTCTGTTTCGAGATTTTACCAAGATTAATCTTTTGGGTAAAACTGATATATTTTCAAATAGGATAACAAAAAAAAACTTTCTACAATATTATTCCAAACATTATTTTTCAAAAACTCGTTACAATTAACACATCTAAAAGAATTTAATAAACAAAACTTTAATGAAGGAACATGTCGCACTATTAGACTCTATTGATGAAAGAAAACTTACCCGAATTTGAAGATCTAAAGTGTCCAACCACGAGTAACCAACAATCCGTTCTTGTATTTCGAACTAGAAGTGAAATAAAAGATCAACGTAAAAACTCCTCAATAACGAAGAATAACTCCATGAAATGAGAGAAATTAATACACAATTAAGAGAGTAATAAAAAACACTCAATATCTATCAACTATTTACACATTAAAGAGATTAAATCCAATTTTTATTCTAAATGATCATAGGCTTAAAAATTATTAGAAAGAAATAAAGAAAGACGATGGAAATGGACTAAAAGAAACCATCGTCGATTGAAGAAGACGGTCGATGATGGTTCAGAAAATAAAATCTAAAAGAATATACCAACAGATACAGAGCGAGAAAGAAAGACGACTAACCGTATTTGTAATTAAGTAGATTTTTTTATTAGATTTGTTAATCTAAATGCATAAGGCTATTAAACATCTAATTTAGTTTTCAAAATATCATTAGTAATTTTCTATTTTTACGCTAATAATAATAATAATTTGAATGGCCCTCATATAAATTTGAGTATAATATACGCTTTTTATAGTTTAGAAGTGAGCCGAATATATAAGTCCTCCCTTGAACTTTGTTAGCTCAACTTTGTGACATCCTCAATTTTTATTTTGACCATAAAACACTTCAATTTATAAATTACACCTATTATAAACACTTCAATTTGTAAATATATTTTATTGAACACTTCAACTTGCAAAGTTATATCAATTAAACATCATTAAAAGTTAAAATTTATAAAATATATTATTCTAAAAATTATACTTACTACATATCAAGTTGATATTTTGCAAATAAAAGCAACAACTCCAAATATTATCCATATTAGTACTAAAAAATGTATAATATTACTAAAATTTATAAATTCAAGTGCATAATATGTCAATGTGGCATAAAATTAAAATTGTAAAGTTCAGAGGTGAGTTTATATAGTCAATCATAAAAATTATGATTTATCTTTTTGGTATAATGGATGGTAAAAGTACCTCATATAAACCATAAAATTATCTTTTTTTTTTATTAATTTAGTGTATAAATGGGCTTATATAGCACAAGTAGGTAAATATTTTTGCTTGCATGTACAATTATTTTCATATTGATCAATCTTTCTTGCTTTATGAACGTTAATCTAACTAATAGAGAAAATGGAAAAAGTTAATAGCTATAGCTAGCAAAAGCAAAAATGATATAAAGAAAGGTTAAAGTAGTTTGGATAATGAATGATGCATATGAATCAAGAAAGTTGCCTCAAATGAGTTTTATATATACATTTTGAAACCATTATTTCATTTAATGAATTCTTTAAAAAATAAAAATTATTATTTATTCATTTTGAAACCATTATTGTATTGCACTAACATTATCTCCATTTGAGGAGCCCTTGCGGGCTTGTAGGTCATAGATGTTTTAAAATTCTAAATCTGTTGGAGTTAAAACATTAGTTTACCTATTGAGGATCACTTTTTATTTTTTTTTTATATTACATTTGCATATACAAATATACCTATTGAATAGTTAGTGGCAAATTTCATATTGATCCACCCTAAATTGTTCGAATAATATCATTAGATAATAATGAAATATCTTACCGTATATAGCAAAGCACTATATATAACCGACTTACCAAAATATCATTCCCTTTGAATTCGAACAGGCAGATTTGTTAACCTAAACGCAAAAGGCCATTAACTATCTAATTTGGTTTTGAAAATATCATATCTCCTTTCCCATTTTTACCCTAATAATAATAATATCTTAAGCGGCCGTCACATAAATTTGAATATAATATATACTATTTTATATAGATAAGAATTATATATACCTCGTTATGAGTCTATCCATACACAAGCAAATCTATAAATGGCTTTTTTTAAATAAATTTTAATAACTTTTTTTTTACTGAATGATTAAAATACCCTCATTTTGAAAAAAAATAAATAAATTTTTTTGATTGATTGAGTGTATAGATGGCTCTATACACCTGAAGTAGGTAACTCTATCCTTTTTATGTAAAATTATTTCCATATACATCACTCCTTCTTGCTATATATTCCTCAATCTACTTGAGTGTAGAGCAAAAGAAAAAGAGTTGCTAGCTATAACAAGCAAAAGCAAAAATGACAAGAAAGAAGGTTAAGCTAGTTTGGATAGTGAATGATGCAGCAAGAAAAGCAAGTCTCAAAAAAAGGAGAACAGGATTATTGAAGAAAGTGAGTGAACTAACAACTTTATGTGGTGTTAGTGCATTTGCTATCATTTATAGTCCAGATGAGACTGAGCCAATGTTCTGGCCGTCACGACCATCGGTGGAACAACTACTGATGAGGTATCAAAACATACCGGAAATTGAACGGAGCAAAAAGATGATGAATCAGGAAAGTTACCTAAAAGAAAGAGTGGTTAAAGTGCAAGAACAATCAAGAAAAATTCAAAGAAAGAATAATGAGGTTGAGATGAGTTATCTAATGGATAAGCTTCATAAAGGTAACGGAGCTGATGATTTTGATTGTAATGAGTTGAAGGTATTGATTTGGTTATTAGGAGACAAAATGAAAGAGTTTCGAAAAAGAGTTGAGTATTTTCAACTAGTTCCTCCTCTTCCTCCTATAACCTCTTTTTTGCCTCCTCTTCCAGCTCCTAATGAGGGCCCTGCTATGCAAGAAATAGGCCACCAATTAACCGTTGCTGCTGGTGCTAATGCTGATGATGGTGGTGCGGGTGGAGATATAAAGAATAATAATCCTGGAGATACTATGATATTAGATCAGTGGTATCTTAATATTATTAACAATACTAATGATAATCTTGCCGGTAGTAGTGGTGCTAAGAATAACATGATGAACCACCACCCCTATGGCTACACTATCACCCACAATGATGGTGATATGGGGTTTCCTATCGGGTCTATTGATAATACTTTCAGCTTGGGTCTCTCCTCGGGTAACATCAATATGGGTAGCGGTGGAAATCATTTTGAAATGGGACAACAGTCCATTCATGGTAATATTAACTCTCTAATTGGACACTCTTTTGGTTTAGGGTTGCAGCCTTATCAGGGTAATGTTGACAATTATAGTGGTGGAAATGGCATAGGACTAGGGATGCCTCCTCCAGCAACTGTAATCGGAGCTGGTGACCTAAGGATGTCTCCTCCAGCTACTGGAATCGGAGCCAATGACCCAGGGATGCATGGACATTTCGTCGATGGAAGTGACACAGGAACGCTCTATGATGTTACTAAACCTTGGCATCATAATTTCTCTCGTTGAATATTATTGTGGAGCCTTTCTGAATTTAAATTTTATATTTGTCTTATTGCGTGTGTTAGTTATTTTATGAGTCTATTTTATCTATGTTTCCTTCAAATTAAGTCAGTTTAATCTATGTTCCCTTCAAATTGAGTCATCTTGAAATAATTCATATGTTAATCTGATATTGTCATCTTGGTTAATAAAATATTATGTTTCTTTTGTTTATCCTATTTGGTTAGCTCTTTTCAAGAAAATAAACAAAATGAAGATATTGGATTAACATATTAATTATAAATTGAATTCTTTTTCTTTTTTTTTTTTTACCTCCGGTTTATTAGTTAGATGAGAGATTAAATTCTCGATTCTATCCAATAATCACCGTGATGAAATCTAGTACACTTCAACCACTAGGCCAAACAATCTTGGGTCATAAACTAAAAATGATATTTAATATAATAATTTTTACTATAAAAGTTTTTTAAAGTTAAAAATAATAAAAAAATTTCATGCCATTTGACTTGTCGTTTGAATAAGCTTGGATAGCGTCACATTCAGCAAAAATGAAAATGAGTACTATTTTCACTATTAACAAACTTGTGTGATCCTCGTGAGTGAAGATAAATTAAACAAATAAGCACTTAGATTGTATAATTAAAAGAAAATCCATTAACATTTATTTAATCGGACCACTATAAAAGATGGTCCAATTCCAACATCAATTACTACAATTCTCTTGTCAAATTTTCTAACGAGAGTATGAATTGTGTTGTAGTCAATTACTTTTTGGGCACATGTTTTTTTTTTTTTAATCTATTAGGCGGTCGGATGAATTGAAATAATATTGCTGACTATACAATATGAGAAAACACTCCTTTGAACTCACTAAATTGGTGAAACACTTGTGATTGAAAGGATTTGAACTCGAGACCTTTCATTCTTTACTTATTTAATTGACACAAATTTTTAATGGATGCAATTCTTTTAAAAAATAATAATAATAAATTGGCATGTATTCTATGGGTAGATGATTTGATAAATGAAAATAAATTGTATTTTTAAATAAGTTTTACCTTATAAAATTGGGAGTTTGAAATTTGATATTGCATTGTTGAAGATTTTATATCAATACTATCCCTGATCATGTGTAGATTAATTAAAAGAAAAAAAATTAAAGGAGTGCTGTTAGAAATATTCATATCTAATATATTGTTGTCTCCATCATTTGAATATATTAAACTGTGGGCACAATCAATTAAAATGTGACACGTGGAAAACAAGAGTAGTTTTTTATAAAGCACATTATTGCAGATAATGACTTAATTAGTAATTTAGAGAAATTAATTATTATTTTATTTACAAAATTCTATCTTTCAGTTGGCACTACCTAACTCATTTAAGATATGTGATCACAGAAAAATTAGGCTCGCTCCCATAAGAAAAGTTTTTTTTTTTTTTTTTTTTTTTTTTTTTTTTTTTTTTTTTTTTTTTTTTTTTTTATTTTTTTTTTTTAATTTAATATTTTTTTTTTTTTTTTTATTTTTATTACTTTTCTTTTTTTTTTATTTTTTTTTAATTTTTTTATCTTTATTTTTTTCAACAATAAAATTATTATTAAATTTTTTACCACCAAAAATATCACACTTCAAATTATTTTTTTTTTTTTTTTTTTTTTTTTTTTTTTTTTTTTTTTTTTTTTTTTTT